>JABFPJ010002831.1:0-18076 GCA_022817425.1 Gryon sp. ZL-2020
CGGGCTACGCCCTCGAGGATTTTACCGCCCTCGGGCGGTAAGTTCCACTTTACCGCCCGCTCCCTCGGTCCATAAAATAGCGTACCAGCGTCGGGCGCAGTGGCGCCCTCAGCAGTAATATACTATTTTTATATATACATTTTTTTTTCTTGATTAATTGATGTTGATTTAAAATTGAAATAAAATGAAAAAAAAATAAATAAAAAAAACAATTAAAAAAATAACATTAATAAAAATGTGATTTTTGTTATTTTACATTTTAGTTAGAAATTGCAAGTAGTTTCTTAAATAAATTGAAAATGATTTATTTAATTTGTCGAAGGAATTATAATTAAATAATATTTGTAAGAAAGTAAATTGCAAAATTGGTGTAAATATAAATTAAAAAAGCAAATAATAAACGATATTTACAATATCAACATTAAAAGAAACGTCTTTAATTAACTGTTATGAAAAACGGCAAAAATCATTAACGATTTTTAACCGGAAACGTGAACATTATTTACGTGTGGATATTTTACTCAAGCATCTAAGGTTTCTCTCCCGTACGGTTCCATCATTGTCCAACCTTAGTTTGTAAATTTCAACTTGTATATAAGAAATGTCTTTTTATTTATCGATGTGTATGTGTACCTTAAGGTGATTTGGCAAGCATAAATTTACTTCAAAATTTCCATAAATGTGTGTAAACAAAATTGCATTCATTCAACTTATAACTTTTGACTATGTAACTGCTCTTTTTTTTTCAATTCAAGTTGTTTATCGAAAATAAAAATTCAATTCTCGTCTGCTCTAAAAAAGTGTTTTTCATATTAATGATATTGAATTAAAAACAAAATATGAATTTGAAAAATGAATTTGAAATAAAAATGCCGTCCAATACAATTGAATTTCGTTTACATGAGAAAAATTGAAATCGCATTATGTTTGACCAGCCACCTTACGTCGCGTCAATTTCGTTTGTTCGTAATTGCAAATTCAAATTCAAGAACAAATCGAAATTCAACGTCGCCCATTTTATGTCTCTCTTTTCTTTGAATTTATGATTCTCTCTCAATCAATCAACAAGTCAATGAATCAATCATTTTCTCTCTCTCTCTTTTGTTCTCTCTCCCTCTCTCTCACTCTTATTAACTCTTATATTTATTTTTCTGTTATTTTACGTGTTTGTTTTACTCTTTTTTTTTATCTCGCGTGAATCAAGTTAACAAAAAGACTTCGACCTCGCAATCTGTTTGTCACTTCTCGTACTTATGTTCTAAATTCTAAAGCTGCACTCTTCGTATCATTCACCTAAGTGTATTGTACAAATAACTAGTATCCCGTGCAACTGTCTTTCTTCAATACTCACTATATCTTAGTACATTCGACACATTGTGTATAAAACTCTATCGGAGTACATGATTACATTATTTGTTTATTTTTTTCTTCTTTTTCTTTTTTTTTTATTTCATTATTACTTCTGTATTTTTCGGTAGTTTATTAATAATATATCACTTTTGCGCTCTCTAGGCCGCGGTTTGGATGTAAAATCTTGTTTTATCCGATTAATAGCGCGCATATCGACTTATTTGTTTAAAACTGTCGCTTTTTTTTCTTTTTATGATCGAGAGAGGCCAGAGCTTGGTTCATCCTCACTAGGCCGTTTGTTTGCGTCGGATTCAATGCTCAACAACGTCGACATTTTGTTAAACAATCAATTTTATTTATATTTAATCAATGTTCAATCTTTACATACTCTTTTTTGTTGAAAATCAAAAAAAAAAAAAAAATTGTACGTTTTTCGAAATAAATCATGCGTTGTGTTAATATTAATATACAAATTTGTATGTTGAATAACTTTTTTTTTCTTTACATTTACTTTACATTTTTCTAATAAATTAACTGTTTAAAAAACAACGACGCTGTAGTTCCATCCTTTGCAGTTTAGTTTTCTTGCTTACTTGTATTTCATATATGACGTTTGCTCGAAAGTGGAAAAAAAAATGCAAAATAGAAGAATTGTTTTTGAATTGTTGAATTTTATTTGAATGCTTTATAGATGTATATATATAATATAAAACGTTGAATGATAAATCTTAAAAATAAATTGTTTTACAAATGTGAATAATCAAACGCACTATTTTTTTCGCTAACTTAGCGAAATTCGTGTCATAAATCAAACATTTGAATTACATGTCGTTTGTATGTCTTTTTTTAGTTTTGACTTACACGTAGAAACTTGATTTGGATTTCATTTTGATATTAATAAATAATTGTATGTTTACTCATTTAGCAAGCAATAAACAATTCATATAAAAAATTTGATATATAATTCATAAATTGTATGAAAAAAAGTAGAATTCAACGTAAAATAATGTTCAATTTACAGAGAATATTGTGAGTGTAATAAATATTATATACAGAAAAAATCATTATTTTGCATTATTTGATCATTTATTACTACATAATTTATAATTTTGTATTACAATAAGTTGTACAATTTTGTGATTGTAATTTGAATTTATAAATCATTCTTTATGTTTATTATAAAACATGAATTAAAGTTTAAGTATTTTAATCTTATCTTAATTTAACAACTCTGAATTCTACAAATTAGAATTTCGACTTCAAATATTATAATTGAAACTTTTAATTCTACTATTTTTCATAAAACAAGTATCCGTTGGTTGTTATAACGAATTGTATGAATACAAAGTAAAGCCAGTTAACTTTATTTTCAAAGACTAATTATAAAAAATATAGTAGAAATAAAAACACCGAAAAAATGTTCCTGTTTCTAAATATCGTTTTCTGCATTAGCAATCATATTCAATGAAAAAGAGTCTTTCGTTTTACTACATTCAAATGAATTTCTAGTCGATGTAACAAATTGATTTTGATTTATATGAAATTACAAATTTGAACAGAGTCAAGTACGTTCTACGAACTTTATTATCGCTCAAAAGTAGAGTTAACTGGTTACGCCTCAGTCTGTCTAATATACACGCATTATTATACACAATACAATTTGTGTTTGAATTTGCAAAATATGTTAATATAATTCATAACCATACAAACAGGTGTGTTGATATAACTTAGTTATAAAAAATGCGAAATCATATTAAATCAATATGATCGATCAAAGAGTAGCCCAAGCCACTTTCGAGCAGGACGAAATAAGAATCGTCAGTCAAAAACTGCTTGTAAATCACGATTAGAGATGACAATGACATGTACGTGTTATGTATGTTGTGTCCGTATATGAATGTATGTTTAACTGTAATTGAGTGTATACGTGTTTATGTCATTTATGTATGTAAGTAAGTAAGTGTAAACGGGCGCTTTGATTGCGCTCTTCGGTATTGCTTGTAGCCGGTGCTTTTGCGTCCTGCCGCCGTCCTCTGATATGCAACGTGGAAACGTAAACGACCGTAAGCGCGTGTCATTAACGTGTAATTTCCATGTACTTTTAGGGGGCAAAAAAGATATCTTTGGCTCGTAAGAAGCCGCATCCAGTCGCTACGAAACGGCGATTCTCAACTGACACCACGCTGGTTCCCAATTGGCACCACGTTCAGCGCCACTGCAACAAATTTCATCATTTGCCGCGACCGTGGCGCCACCTGGCGAACAATCATTTGCCGTCTGCGCTGCAACTGTGGCGCCACCAACTCCATCCTTTATCCTTCCTCCTCCCCCATGTGAGTTTTTGGCGCCAAATTTGAATTTCTTTTTTCTTTGTGTTGTCTTCTTCGTTTAAGGGGACGAGAGAAGCGGCAGACGTCGTCAGTGAATGGCCACCGGACTCTGTTGTACGCAGACGCCAACCATCGGACTGTCCTCTCGCTCCGGGTCCCGCTGCTTGGTGCCGGCGACCACTGACTGTTGGCGCGCGATGCTGTGCGCGTCCGCATTTGGATAGCCGTAATTGTAAAAGTTGGGCTGCTGTATCATCGGTGAGCTCATCATCGCGGGCAAGTGGGGAATGTTCGGGAGAATTAAACTATTGTACGAGCCGAGAGAGCTTTGCATCAGACCACCGCCAGAGGCCTCCACCGACGACATCGACGTTGGCGCGGACGTCGACGACGAGGAAGCGTACGCGCGCCGACTCACACTCACGCCCGAGTGCCGCGGCGACGACTCGCAGTCCATCGGTTGATAGCCGCCACTGCTCGTCGTCGCTGACGCCACCTGCATGCCAGCGCCGCCACCACTGCCGCCACTGCTGCTGGCGCCACCGGCGCCACCGCTGCTGCTGCCGCCACTGCTGCCCTGCCCGGACATCGTTACCAGTCCTATGAATATACATTGCGAGTTTAGTACTTTGCAACTTCCGCTTTTGCTTCAATTTTTCGCTTTTTTTATCTTTCCATTTTCAATTTCAATTTCATGCGTGTTTGTTGAACTTTTGGGTTATGGACAATGTTTTTCGTTTCATCAAGATGGCATGCAACTTTTTTTAAAGGGGAGATGCGGGCAATGGGGCAGGTTATATTATAAATGATCGAGTATTTTTTACAATATGATATTGTAGTTTGCTGTATCAGTTTTGAGGTATTAAATACAAATGTATTTTAGATTTTATTCAATCTAAAATATATTTATGTACATTTAAATAGAATACAAAGTATTCAAATTATATTAAATATAAACTATATATATAATATAGTTTATATTAATAAACTTATATATATTATTAATTATTTAAAAAAATTGTTAAAAATTAATAGTTTATTTGAAAAAAAAAAAATATATATATATATATTTTATAAAATATATATACATATATTTTTAAGACAGAAAAAAGTAGATATAGGCTCGTATATATTATGTATATTATATACAAAATATAATAAATATAAATAAAAAATAAACAAAATAATAAATACGACAGTTTTTAAACAAATTAGTAATAGCTTTTTTCAGTTCTAATCTTACTATTATTATGGCACATAATATTGCATAAAATATATGAAATATTTTTTTTAAACTAGGAACTTGATATAATAAAAACAAGCATTGTAGTATTGTATTGTATTTCATCGTTATATATAGTTAAAAACATTGTTATACTAAAAATTAATAACAATTTAAACTATTGCAATTATTATGATAACTAAAAATGTAATTTAATAATTCTGAACTGTAATGTTAAAATAAGAAACGTTTTTTTTTATTAAAAAGTTATTATAGTATTATTTTTTATAAAATATACAAAAAAATTATATATTTAATTATTTTCATTCATTTTTTGTAGAAAAAGTCAAAATTGGCCCAAAATAAAATAAAATTAAATTTAATTTAATTGTATTTATTTTGCCATATTTATAACAATTTTAATTTAAAATGCCTGTATTACCCGCTTCTCGCCTATGTCAACTTTCTTTCGACTTTAAATTAAAACAAAAGTTTTTGTAGCATATATATTTATATATATATTATATATATATATATATAATTAGTGTCAACTGACACGCATGAAATAAGGCTTTAGCGCGGCGCCAATCAGCGGCTTTTGATGCTGCTTCTTACTATACAGGACTAACTTATCTATTATTTGTATCACCCATGAAACTACTGAAGATGACAGAACATTACTAAACTACCAAGAATCAGCTGTTGATGTCTGTGACGTACCAACATAGTACATTTTATTATTTATTTTTTTAACTATATATATGCACTGTACTGAAAATATTTCTCTAAAAAGAGCAAAAGCAACATTTTGTTTTTTGTTCATTTTTAGACAATTATTTCCTTCAGAGTATTGATAGATAAAAGTGTACAAACTTATGTAAAACAAAATTCGAAAATATTAATTTAAAATTAGACATTAAATCATATTTATTTGTTCGTTAAATGCAATTTAAAAAAGTCAATAAAAAAATAAATATCTGTGCTTATTTTGCAATCATTGCGACTAAAATATATTTTCGAAAAAATATCAACTATATTTGTTATAAAAACAAAATTTATTCAATCGTTAAAAAAGATAAATAAAAAATAATGTTGAACTTAATTTTAAAATGTGTATAAAATTGTACTCATATTGTTTAAGAATATACACATTCAAAGCTTATCAAAAACAATATTGGAAATAAAAATATTAAATATTAAAAAAAAATTTTGCAATTCTTTATTTAAAGAATTGCAAACGAAAGCAACGAAAGTATAAGACTATCAGTTAATCAAATTGAATCGAACGTAAATGTGCATGTTGTAAACATTATAATGAATAATTTAAATTAATAACAAATTTGCTTGTACATTTATTCTAATCAAATTATTTGTATCTGGATTGAATAAATCCCATGGGCGATGATAATGAATTTGGCAATCTACATACATAGCAAGCAGCTAAATCGTGCGTGAAATGAAAAGAAAACAAATTAATACAAAATTATGAAGTGATATATCTACAAAATGATTTGAAGAAATTATGTTTAATTTGTTGGACGAAATTTCATTTTTTTTCATTTCAATTATTTTTTTAAACATTTTTATAATTTTCAAATATTTTATTATTTTATTTTATTATTTTTATTTATATTTTTTAAAACACTATTATTTGAATAAATAAAAGTATTTAAAATTAATTAAATAATTAGCAAATAATTAATTAAAATATAATTATTTGTTAATAAATATTATTTTAGATATACAAAATATAAAATAGTTTTCAATTATTTATAATAAAATGAATATAAAGTATTTATAGATTGAATCAAACTAATTATGCTTAATATATTATTTATGTATTATAAAACTAAATTTATGAGGTTGTATCTCATGTGGTCCTAGTAATCGGATTATCTGGTTATCCCTACTCTATGTATGTAATCGCAATCAAATCTTCGGTCGTGTTAACCACAAATTTTTTAATTCAAAAATTGCAACTGCATATAACCCTAACAAATACAAACATACAATTATTTATCCCAAAAATAATTACCCAATTATTACTTATATCAAATTTTTAAAATTGAAAAAACATTATACATTTAACAAATTTTAAGCTTTTTTATTATTTTGCAAGTTGTAGAGTCGAATAATCAAATAATTTTATTTATGATCTTACTTTTGCCAATTTTGAATTTATAAATTAATTTTATTTACAAAAGTAATGGTTAATTCAAAATTCAATGACTTTTCAATTCCTTTTTTAATAAAAATGCTTATTTATCACTTTTACCAATAATAACTATGGTAATTGTTTTTTTAGTTGAAGACAGTTTTTTTGTAAGAAAAATACGTAATTTTTATTATATTTTTATTATTTTTAATAGTTATTAAATATATAATTTTGCAATTGCTTTCTATATATATTTTTGTATTTTATATTATATATATTTCGTATTTTATATTGCTTTCTATATAAATTCTATATAATTTAATTAATTGCATTTCGTCAACAATTTAAACACTTAATATAAAACAATCGGTCACATATAAGGTTTAATAATTAGATGTAAATGACAATAAATAAATAAATAAAAAAAAAGAATGACTAATTGAAAATTAAAAAAAAGAACATAAAAACGTGTCTTTGCACGTTACAATTGATAATATGTAAAAGAGATTTTTTTTGTATTTCATAATAACATTTATATTTGAGGACACACACGAATAATCGGGTGAACTAAACTAAGCCACGGGCTCCAAATGTTATTTTTCCATGGCTCTAGACTTTCGTCGAACGTCTGTTATATTCGTTCGGCATAATGATTTGGTCACAGGCAAGCAAGGCTTCGCACAATACATCCGAGGCCAGGAATTAAATTTTTTTTGTTGGAAATTAAGGAAGACCAAATTTCAGTCTCAAAGTTTTGTAGGATTGTTTGTTAGACAGAACTTACTTATGTTAGTAAGTAAGATTAAGGTTGGGGGCCTAGGACAGGTCGTCGCCGCCCCGCGGATACGACAGTCATCGAGCCACGTACTGTCCCCCTATCATATCTACGGGCAACAACAAGTTTCGTTTAGTTTGTGCAGAAAATACAAGTCTTTCACTTATAATAAGAAATTGAAATTAAGCTAATATTGAAAAACGTGTTTTGTATTGAGTTGCCTAATCAAATAATATATTTAAACAGTATCTGATGAATATAATAATATATAATGAATATATATTTGTATGGGCATTCTGCGCCAAGACGAGCCAAAATAAACCCACACGGACGAAAATATATTTCAAAAATATACAGGGTTTATTATTTATATATATTTATTTATTTATTTTTGAACACCCTGTATATAGAAATAATGAAAAAATATATATTAAATATATATAATATATATTATGAAATATATCGTTGATGTATATATATTCAATATATAGTTAAAATATAAAATAAAAGTATATTTAACATATATTTATAATATAAAATATATATTATTCTATATATTTTATTTTATAATATATATAATTAAAATATATTTGGTTATCAAATTTATATATTATATATATATAAAGCGGCAAAAAATCAGACTTAAATATATATTTTACGTATATATTTTTGTCTGTGAGAGAAAAAGCAATGTTTTTGAAACAATTTGTTTTCAACAAATTATAATTTGAATATTATAAATCGCAGATAGGAAAGCTAAATAGGTGTCTTAGTGACAAAAAAAAGAACTTTTTTAAACAAAAATATTCGACAGTTTTTCATCCCATTTGTCCTTAATTTTTTGTTATTAACAATATCAAAAACAATATTTAAGTATGATAGTCTCAATCGATTTGCTTCAACATTTTCTGAGATCATTTGTAAGAAGTGTTGAACAAGTGATTAAAATTTTATATTGGGCCGTTACATATTTTGGAAGTAATAAACTATTTACAAACTGATATAAACGCAATATATGGCGTTGTTAGTTATTTCTCTTTATATTGCATTTATATTAATTTGTAAATAATGTATAATTCTAAAAATAAATTGCAGTCCATAATACAATTTTAAGTACTTATTTTACACTTCCTAAAAATGATTTCAACAAATTTTGAACCAAATCGATTGAGATTATCATACTTTAATATTGTTTTTTATATTGTTTATAACAAAAAACTAAGGAAAACTGAAATGAAAAAATGTCATATATTTTTGTTAAAAAAGTTTTTTTTGCATAATAATTTTGCTATTTAACTTTTTGAGCGATTTATATTTTTTGAGTTATATTTTGTAGAAATATTCACGCTTTTGATTTTGCCTTTTTCAAATAATCGAATTACATAGATAATAATCGAATTAAAAAATTAACTAAAACAGCATAATTATTGTTTTCAGTAGTTCTTTTATATACTACAATTTCAGCATTTTTGAGAAACATCACTTTTTATTTTGGGTTGTCTTGACATGGAATGTCCCATATAGATTCTATCTAATACAGATTATACTCTAACATATGAATATAATATTATTGTATTACTATTTTATTTACTTAATCAAGTAAATAAAATTGCCATCAATCTATATTTCATTATGTCTAATGCCTTTGCATTAAAGTGATTGAAATGTAAGAACAGACAAATAATCGTAATTAGATTGACGTATATTAATGTAAAATAAATAAAGAATACATAAGTAGATTGCTAAAAGTGATTAATAGAAACTATAAAAAGCGATGTTACATAATATACTGAGGAATGTATAATATTAACAAGCAGCTTTACTTTGAAGTTTCTTGTTATAACATTTTTTGCGCGCTTTTACGATACTTTCTGCACAAATCAAAACTTTCCTAAAATCTCAATAGATACTCGGAGCACGTTGCGTTAGATGAAATTTCGTATCGATTATCTCCCTATGATAACTAATTTTTGCAGTCAATGTTGAATTATCCATAAGAAATGTTTACCTGTTGAATTATATATACCCATATAACAGCATTGGATTCAAGTCAATTCAACTCATAATGAAATTTGATCCAAATAACGAGGATTAAATAATTATAATAGACGGCTTTATAATACAAATCAATTTATTTTATATTTACAATATTTCAATAGTTTCAATTTTGATTTCAGATGATTTTTATATTTTTAATGTTCAATATTTGCGAGTATTTGGATTATATTATGCAACGGAATATTAACATAAACAATGTTAGATTAATTTATGAAGACAAATTTACATTATGAATTTCAGTCATAGTTTTAAATTTTGATCTACACATAAAAACATAAAAATGAGACAAATCAGATACATTTTGCAGCTTTTTCTGTTATTAACAAAAAACAGCAATTATAAAAAAATGTCTGACTGCAATGAGAACTATCATTAGAAAGATATTCGACTCCTGAAAAAAAGTTATTGGATGATGATTGATTATTATTCTACAGGCGTTAAAACTAAATAAGTAAAGGTACTGATAATGGTCGATGAATGAAATGAAGCACATAGAGGCAATTTTTCAAAAATTTTGTCATAAAAGTAACGACAGGATTAAAAGGCGGGAAAACGTAAGAGGTAAAAAGACAGAAGTTAAAGTTTTCTTTGCATAAATAAAAAAAATTAAATTAAATTACAAAAAAAAAGGAAGAACTAATTGAAATTATTCAAGGAATGAAAGAACGAAAGAAAACAGTAAAGGAGGGAAGAAAAGACAGAAAGAAAAATAATTTGGTGGCAGTTTGGAGCGGGAACTGAAGAAACAGAACGAACGAATGGTGGAGTGGGAATGCGGGACAACTGACCGTGATCTTGTCCCATGGACGAAACTGCCGGACTGGTGTTGGCGCTATTCGCAGCGGCTATATTCGTGTTGGTCCCTTCGTCGGCCGTTCGTTTGAAAAAGTTGTGCTGTAACGCGTAATACGGCGTAACCCTTGTCTTTGGATCAAAATCGAGCATCCGCAGTATAAGATCCTTAAATTTGAGGTAGTCCGAGATCATGTGACCGGGTTCGCCCATTCTTCTGCCGCCGGGTCCGCCTATCTCGACGCCCAGAATGTCGTGTAACCGCCTGGTGCCAGGCAATTTGTACTTCTTACCTTCCTTGGACTTCTTCAGAACGTAGGTGCCATCCGTGGGGACTTTGTCAAAGTACTTCCGCGCTTTGTGCGCTTGGTCTAGTATATGTTTCGGCGGCATACCCAACACTTCGACTATTTTATTCATTTGATCGACCTGTTAAATTCAACATTCGTTTTAGTTATTTGTTTTAATAAGAAAACAAAGAAAATATAATTTGTAGTATGTAAAACATACCCTAGGAAAATGAAAAATATATTGCGAATATATTGTTAATATATTCTAAATATAGTTTTTCTATAAAAATATATTCTTAATATATTCATGATATATTCTTAATATTCTTTAATAGGTTCTTAATGTTTTTAATATATTCTTAATATATTCATAATACAATCATAATGTATTTTAATATATTGTTAATATATTCATAATATTTTTTTTATTGTAAACAATGATTTTATTGATTTAAATAAAAAAATCAATTGATTAAAATCATGATTTTAATCAATGATTTAAATTATACCATCTCTGTTTAGTTGATTTTTATTTTTTGAGAAATTATTATACTAAAATAATTATAACAAAATAACGGACTTTATTTTTTCCAATTTATTTAATAATTATTATTAAAATAATTAATTTCATTAATTTTTATTTTATTGTTTAAATTGGACTCTTTTAGGTTATTTATTTTCAAAAATTTTTTTAAATGCCAAATAAATTATGAAAAACTAACTGCGTGACTTTAGCACTGACACTTCACTTTGATGCATTTTTAATTTTAACGTTTAATCATTAAACCCACATGAGTAATATATATGAAAAATTAAAACTGATGACTAATAATAAATCTGTATTCTAATGATTCTCAGCAAGAAGAATATTTTATGAGTCATTATTTTATTAATAAGAGCTTAGTTGCAGACACGTGATGTAAAATTTTACTTTTGAGCTTAATGTAATCTTATTTTGTTTCAAATATAGCAACGTGGACATGTGGGAACATTATTTCAAGGAGATATGAAAATAATAAGTTCATTATAAATTATAAACGTATTATACAATGAAATAATAGTATAAGCAGACACATACTTGTGAATAAAGTTTAAAATGTTATATTGTTCATTTAAATTTAAATTCAAATTGACAATTTGAAAATTTGTTTCTTAAGGTCCATATTTCTTAATGTTTATAATGTATATTACATATTAGTAAAAAATGAGTTAAAATTTTGGGTTTTACCTCATTTGCCCCACTAAATAGAGGTTCCCCCGTATGCATTTCTACTAAAATACATCCCAGGCTCCACATATCTATTGCGAGGTCATATGGAATTCCTAGTAACACTTCAGGCGATCGATAAAACCTAGACTGTATATACTGGTATATCTAAACAAACAAGGAAGAAAATTATGAATATGAAAATGCATGTTTGATTCAAGTGTGATTCAATCCATAGTAAATAAATAATTGATTTTCATTTCAAAAATACAGTTTATCATTTTTTTATTTCAATTCTTCTTACAAATTTGATTATCAATTCTATGCATTATGAACTTATATTTATTTTTACAATGATTACGTATTAAATCGTTATTTTCAGTTTTCCTACTTTATTATTTACAAGCATGAATTACATTAAATTTTAAATCAAATCTGATTTCCAAATCTTTTGATTATTCATAAATTATTTAAAATAAATAAATAAATATAAAAGTAATGAAGACAAATAATTAAAGAAAATATTACAAATTATAATTGAATATAATGTATAATATATTGATTTAATTTTGGAAAATTATTAAAAATCATAATTAAATTGAATATAATATTTAATAAATTGATTGAATTTGTTTATCATTACAATTATTTGATAGAAAAGTTAATTAAGCAATGCTAACCCTTTGTCCAAGTTGACACGAACTTCCAAAATCAACTATTTTTATTGCGCTTCTTTTGGGATTGCACAAGAGAATGTTTTCAGGCTTTAAATCACAGTGTATGATGTTCAATTCCGGCGTGGACAGGAACAGAAGGGCAGTGCACAATTGCTGTGCAAACTTTCTTGTCAGGTTGAGCGATACTCCGCGAAAATTCGTATTTCTAAGTAAATCATAAAGATTATAAGACAGTAGCTCAAACACTAGACATAAATGGTTCCGCCACATAAAATGCCTTTTAAGTTTAACTGTAACAAATAAAAACATCAATTAATAAGAATTATTAATAAATTAATTAATTAAATATTTAGTTTGTTTAAATGTTGAAAAATTAATTAACATTAATACACACCTATATAATACTTGTTCTCGGTATCCGCTCTATTCATCATCTCCAATAACCTAACTTCAATTTGCGCTTGATTTAGGAAAGGTTTTTTGTTTTTAATAATTTTTATTGCCACCTGAGTTTGTTCTTCGTGGTCAAATGCTTTAACTACTTGGCCAAAGCTGCCTTTACCTGCAAAAAAAACCCAATAAATTAATATTTATTATTCACATTAAATTAACAGATTTTGACAACTTATTAAATTAACAATTTTTTAAAACTTAATTCATTGTCTATAACTTTAATTCATTCATTTTTAATGAATTAAGTTAACTTATGCTTAATTTTAATTAATAAGTCTTTAACTTAAATAATTAATTTTTATATTTTTAACTTAATTTAAATAAATTAACTTAAGTAGATAATTTTACAGTATTTTTTCTGTAAAATTGCAAAAAGTATTTTATGAATAAAATTTAATTAACAAGTAATATTGTTAAAATAAAATATATAAATAATTATGAGAAAATAATTGAACTATTTGAACTTTGAATTGAATTGATTTGAACAGTTCAAACTATCTTTATAATTAATAAGAAAATAAATAAATTTTTTAATTATTAATTCAAATCATCAAAAGTGAATATGTTACCAACATTATCATCTATCATTTGACTTTCTTTCTAATAAATTAATAGTAATTGGATATTAATTGAACGATGCGATCTATTGGCCTAATAAATTGACTATGTAAGTAACGAGTGTGATGGTGAATTATTTTTTGTTGGTTCATCCTTCGCGTTCGCTATTCGACGGGGTTGCTTTTTTTCGCTCTCGCTCTGTTTCTCTCAGCAGCCCAATAACTTGTTAAGTTTAGCGGAATTTCGTGAAATGAGTTGCCGAGCAGGGCGTAGGTACACATTTTAATGAATCCGATATTGTCTCAGACAAGGCTATTAAATAAATTGAATTAGTTATATAATTACCTATTAACGAATCGATTTCATATCGATCAAGGAACTTCTCCCCATTTTTGATAATATAATCGTGGTTGTCGTCGTCCCATCCGTCGTTATAAAGTTTCCTTTCTTTCTTATGTGAGCCATCCTCACCTTGCATCTGTTGCGCCCGTCTCTTCTTTTTGGCATAATATACCTGCAATCAATCGTCATATATTAATTTTTCACGAATTTTATATCTTACATATTTTTTATATAAAATTTAAACTTTTTTCATTTATAATTATTACTTATATTAACTTATAATATTATTTATAATGTATTATCCTCGTGGAATAATATATTAATTTAATTCAGTAAGTATATATTAAACATATATATCAATACATATTTCATATGTATTATATATATTTAATGTATATATATATATATATATATATATATATATATATATGATATATACAATTATATAATTAATATAAATTAATTTATTATACGAATTACAATTTACATTTCACATTTGTTGAACTTATTTAAAATGTAGACAATTTTTTTGGTACATTTTTTGCACGATAAATATATTATAATAAGAAATTATTTAATATCTGACTAAATATATTATATGAAGGATAAAGAACCTTACAATTAACAAAAAGGACTTAAAACAAGAACAAAATTAGAAAAAGTTTGAAAAGGAAGAGCGCAGAATCCAATTTGTCGTCGCGCTACATATGATCGATACTCTTACGACCACGTGAAAATCACGCTGCTACTCTGAGGCGTGGAAACCTAGCAGGAGGCACATTTCAAAAACTTTTTCATCAAAAGCAACAAAAAATCGCTTACTTCGCACCTCTTTCATGAGTTTTGTTTATTAATTTTATATTTTCATTTCTTTTTTTCAAACTATATATATATATATATATATATATATATATATATATATATATAATATTATAAATTCCATATATATAATTATATATAATTTATACATAATATTATGAATTATGAATAAATTTATATTTATATATATTTACATTTATCATTTATTTAGTTGAATTCTATATAATGAAATTATAAAATTATATATAATATATACATAATATTTATATTTTTTAAAAATATTGTTTAATGTAAATTTATCTTTAATGTAATTAAAAAAATTGGAAAATACTATTTATATTTTGAACATTAATAATTAACTTAAAAAAAATTTTTTGATGAAACATAAAATTGTAAAGAAATTGACTAAATTTGTAATCGCTTCTCAATGTATGGGATTTCACAAGCTTTTTGTCAAGTTAATACACAAAAATGAGCAATTCGAAATTCAAAACATATACTTGTCGATTTGAATAGATTCTGAGGACTCGATGTATTTTGCCGTTGAATGGCCATAAAAATTGATTATTCATTTGCGATCGTAACATTTTGTGGACACATCTTCGTATCAAGTGTGGCATTTTTGCAACGTCTTATACAAAACACAAACTCAGCAATCAAACTATTGATATTCAAAATAGCTTCGTGTAAAGCGAAATACCGCTTCGCGATTAGTTCCTTCAAAAAAGAAAAAAAAAAATGTAAACCAAGAGTAAGTGGTAGCTTCGAGTGTCATTTAATTCAATATCATTTATCAATGTAAATGGTGTTGATTGATTTTGAAATTTTCATCCAAAATTATGCAAATTATTTATTTTGATAAAATGGATGTGACAAGGACAAAGATAATTGAGAGAAATATAAATGCAATAAAGAAAAGGAATAAATCAAAAAAGTAATAAATAATAATAATAATTTATAATTAATTTAAATTTAAATATTAAATTTAAAAAATATTAAAAAATTATTATAAAAATAAAAAAAATAATAAAATAAATAATAATAAAAATAATAATAAAAAAATAAAAAGTAAAAAATAATAATAAAAAAAAGTAATGATTATACGTAGGTAAGCGAGTTTGCAAAAACTGTATTTGGCAACACTGTGCAAGCGGCAGACGTTATGCAGAGATAAGGAGTTAGATAGTCAATGCCATCATCGAAATAACACATTTCTTAGTGGATTTACGTGTGATTCATTGAATTCTATTTAGTTGTAATCAATTCTTTTTCCTTGTCATCCTGTATTTAATCGTAATGTAATTAATGTATCAATGATGTAATCAATCCCAATTCCTCGTTAAGTTCGGTATCATTTATTTATCGAAATATCCGCAAGGAAGTCAGGAATGTGGAAGAAGAGTTAAATAAGTACAAATCCCGAGCAAACAGCAAAAGATATTTTTTTTTCTATAAAAATATATCGTGAATATATTATTAATATATTCATGATATATTCTCAATATATAATTATAATATATAAAAAATATAATTATATATATATATAAAAATAATATACTATATAATTTGTTAAAAATGTATTAAATATAAATATATATTATTAAAAATATTTTTAAAAAATCAATTGTTTAAATAATAAATGTATTCAAAAATTTGGATATATTAAAGAAATATATTAAAAAATATTTTTCAAAACTTTTGTTAGATGAATAAAAATATATATAAAAATGTAGATTTTAGCTGAAAACTTATGTATTACAATGTTTAGTACATTTTACTTAAAAAAATGTAAAATATTTAAAAAATATTGGAACTTCATATATGATATGCTACTTTACGATAAGGACACCTTAACGTAATTTGTATTTTAAATTTGAAACAAAAATAAAATTGAATATAAATAAAAAATTTTAAGAATACATTAACAATATATTGTAAATAATAAACTACAATAATTTATTATTAGAATTTGTTATATATTTTATATAAATAGTATTTTAAATTTGAACAAAAAATAAAATTTAATATAAATGAAATATTTGAAAAATATATTAACAATATATTAACAATAAATTTCTATATATTTCTCATTTTGCTAGGGGTTATATTTCCTTAACCTCAAAAACCACTAAATTATCAATAAATAATATTTTCGTCAGAAAATATTCTGACCAAAAAATGGATGGCCAAAAGTGGTGATTGGATAAATACGACAAATGTATATTGTTTAATTTGAAAACGTATCCTAAAAAGGACGATAAAGCACGGACGTCGTAACTTCCGGGGGTTCATTCTCGACGATTAATGCGCATATCAAAAGCTTCGTATTAAAAGCAAGTATTACTATCCGTATCACGTGATTCGCACGCGTGTCTGTTTTCCCTTGTCGTCATAACCTTCCGTTAAATGACTTTTCTTTCCTTTGTAATTGTAATGTTCAGTGTTATTTATCAAGTATCGTGGAAATAATATTATATGCATATATATGCATACCACACACTGTACAAATGATTATTCTACATTACAGTCTTTTCTTGTAATTCATTACAAAACTTTTATGTATTATTATTACTATTATTATTATTATTATATTATTATTTTTTTTTATTATTATTATTAATTATTATTATTTCGAACACATTTTATTATTTTCAAGTTTCTAAATGTCATTGCAAAAATGTTTGAATAAATGCTAATAAGCTTGAAAAAATAAAAAAGAAAAAAAAACATTTGAAACTATGAGCAGAAAAATTGTTACATAGTTTATCTAATACCATGTTTGTGTTAACAAGTAAATATTTGCTCAATGTAAAACTAAGTCTAGGTCAGTAAATAATAGCTCGCTTGAGTTTCAAATATGATACATGCTATTTTCGAATGTTGCCGCCACATTACAACAACACGGCTACTAGGTTTACAGCGCAGATAAACTTCTTTAATTCGATTTATCAGTTATTTATCGGTGATCATTGTAATGTCACAGAAAATAACATTTATTATTATAATTTTTAGAATAAAAAAAAAATAAAAACAAATAAATAAACAAAA
>JABFPJ010002832.1:0-18067 GCA_022817425.1 Gryon sp. ZL-2020
AAATTATTTAATGTACACTTTATTGATTTATTACTTTGATTCGTGAATTTATTAGTGTTTTAAATTAATTAGTCTTATTTAGTTTCCATTTCTCAATCATATAAAATTGTCTATCTATTTATCACTTTATGATACTAAATTAAGTTAGATAATTTAGAAAGTTTCTATTCCAAAGCAGTTCCAAAATGTGATATATTTTTTGGAGTGTTTAAAGTAAGGGAACGATTTAAATTTTAAATCGTTACCTTACTTTAAAAATATTCTAATCATTCTTCATTTATTTTTTCGTGTTAAAATTAAAAATAAACACATAAGTTAAGAATAAATCTACACCATCATGTTATGCTTTCATTGAAATAAATAATGCTCTCATTTATATTGCATTAAATTTCAAAATATAAATAATTACGTTAAACAGATTGGGTTTTATTTTGCACAAATAGAGATACGATTTTGTTTTTAACACGAGTGTTTCAATTAGTTTTTCAAAAAGGTTTTTTAGACAAAAACTATAACCAAGAATAACCAAGTTAGAGTGTGTATAATTTATTCCCGTACATGCTTTGTGGCAGGTGCAAGTAGATAGCTTTATGGAGGTACAAAAGAAGAAAAGGCATTTATTTTGAGAAACAGGATAAAAAAATGGGCAAAGCCATTTTGACTTTTACTGGGCTTTAATTTTGTCAATCTTTAAATGTATAGGCCATTTTTGTTCAACGTACACTCTCCGTATGAGATTGTTAGAAAAACAGTATAAATAGTTTTTTATACATTATTAGATCGTAAATTTGAATATCTGCATTTTATTTGCTCAAAAAACAATCCAGATTGTAGTTTTACTTTATTTGAAGATGCGTGATAATTAGGTTAGATGGCAGGAAAATGACTGATCGACTCATATTATTCATGAATAATTTAAACATAAATGTTATTAATTAATAAAAAAAGGAAAATATGGATTTTTGTCGCGGAAAAGCATTGACACTGTCACTTTAGGGTGCTTTAAGGTTACGTTTCCCAGCGAATTATCGCGCTTGCGCGTCTAATACAATGAAATTGACTATGGATCTAATGACGTAGATCGTAATTTTTGCAAGCTAGATTTTTAAAATAACTATTAATCAAACAGCAATTTACAATTAACGATCTAGATTTTTATTTTAACAATCTATTTGGATGAGTGTAAATCCATCATATTTTCTTTTTTTAAAGAATTTTATTAAATATTTAAATTCCATTAATTTCAAAAACTTCAGATATCCTCTTTTACAAGGAAAGTTTGAGATACCCCCTTTTACGAGAAAATAAAGAGATATCCCCTTTTACAATAAAATTTGAGATATTCCCTTTTGTACAAAAAATCTGAGATATCCCCTTTTGTACAAAAAATCTGAGATATCCCCTTCTTCGACTAAGGCGTCGAGACAATCAGACAAACAGACCAACAGACAGACATAGATTGAAATTTATATATTAGTAGGATTTACTTTTAACTTATTTTATAGTAATTACAAATAAAACATTGCTTTTTTGTTGAAATTTTCATTGCGATGTTTTTAATAAAATTAAGTTACATTGGATCCAACAAGATAATTCCTTTGATTTTTGCACACTTATTTTCTATTAGATTTATTTAAACATATTAAAATTTCAATCAATTCCGAACGTGGGATCACATTTTAAATCGTCAAAATTGCAAAATTCTCATAAGACTCAATGTATTTTGTTTCGATTTTTAACAATTTTAAACTTTTGCTTAAAAACCAATGAGATGGTGTTTTTGTTTGATTTTGAAATTGTGTACAATGTTTTTTTTTTCATTTTTCTGCACGAATAATATTTTTTTGAAAAAATCTTATCGTTAAATTAGTTTATATCCCAACTTCCTTAATTGCCTTAAAAAAATAAACAAAGTAATTTCATTAGTTTATACACCCAGAGAAAAGAGTCATGAAAATTTACTATGTTTTATAGTAGTTTGGGAATTTTTGCAAAAGAGTACATGTTTAAGAGTAAATTTCAATATAAACATAGTAAATTGCAACGAAAACATATTAAAATTCAACGAATACATAGTAAAATTTATATTCTTTTGCAAAAATTCCCAAACTACTATAAAACATAATAAATTTTCATGACACTTTTCTCTGAGTGTATGATTGGAGTAAGGTTACATTAATATTGTGCATATCACTGAGTGATACCGCCGTATTGTTCATTCATTTCGGTCATATTATGGAGTGATTTGGCCAGCATCCCTCAGTGATATGAATACAATTAATTTCATAAATATCATTGGTTGATGTAAGCAATATCACTAAATAATGCGGCCGTATTATTCGGGGATGTTATTTTGGAAAAAAATTATGTCACATTACTCGATGATATGGCCCATGATATCTATTAATAAATTTTTGTTTGCGTGAATAATATTTGCCGATATTGAATGAGCGGCTCATTTGGCAATTATGCAAATTTTTGCACGTGTTACGTTAAAATGTTGCAGGTTTCATCTTGTTAAGAATTTAATAAAAAATTATAATTTTCACAAATTTTAAAAAATTAATAGTATTTAAATTAGACATACTTTTTATATTTAAGGGCAAATAAATTTGTTACACAGTAAAAAAAATATTTAAATATTTACACGATTTCGTGTAAAAATACAAATTAATGTCTAAAAAGTGTTAATTGTACACCGATCGGTGTACCAACAGCCAATCATAATCATACTTTAGATATATTTACACCTTTGGGTGTAAAAAATTACACCGAAATTTTTACACTTTTACACTGGCACGAGATTTTTTTTACTGTGTATTAAATTTCTTTTTTAATGTTTTCTTGTTTTCTCTTATTGCTTAAATTACAAGCAGTTTGGACTATGTCAATTAAGTTTGCTTTATCTAATTATTTTTATAATATTAAGTTTTTTTTGTAAAATTAAACGTGGCGCTTACTTTGTAAACTTAAACCAGTAAATAAAATTACTGGTTCAACCAGTACAGATCTCTCCACTGGTGATGAGATAATAGTTTACGAGAGAACCCGTAAAAATAATTTTATTGCAGAAACCAGTAAATGAAACCAGTAGTTTTTGTAGTCTCGTGATTTATAATGTCTAAAATTGATGGCGGAAATTTGTGAGTTGTTTAAAAATAATATTAAACATATAATTTAATAACAAATAAATAATGAAATATTTTTATATGTCGAATTATTAAAAATATTTCTTGTTTAATTAAAGGACTTAATGAAACTCAGTATATTTGACTGTAAAAAATGAATCTTAAGTATTGAAAGGCGAAAAAATGAAATTAAATTTAATTGCTTATTGAAAATATTAAAGGAAAAATGTTTTTTATAGAACATGTTAAGAAAACATTGTTCCAAAAGTAAAGATTGTGATATCAATTTTCAATTTTGTTTGTTTGTTTTTTTTTCATAAAATTTATAAATTATTAATAAGAATGAAATGAAAAATTATAATATAAGAACGAATAAAACTATAAAAGAATGTCTTTATTTAAGTATGGAAAGTTTCAATAGAAAAAAAAAATATTCTGATCCAAATAGTAAATCTGATCTAAAAAATGTTATATAAGACATTCATGCAAATAAATAAAATACAAATTGTATTTTTTTTACAATTATACTTGAATTTTATATTTCCAATTTATTATATAATAGTTTATATCATTTCAATATGAACTCTTTTAAATTACAATAAGTTCGTTCTGTGTCACACTTTACCCCGTCCTATGAGGTAATTGTGACGCCTTAAGCACCTGAAAAATGGAATTAGATTAACAGATTATTGTTACGTTAACCATGTAATGCCACTGATCTATTTAATAAGGATCAAATAAATCGCTCCAAAACAAATTACATGAAAATATTGATAAATAAAAAGAATATAAGATATTGAATTTCAACTTTGCATTTTTGTGTCACTCTTACTCCGATTGACTCTTTATGTTTATTTTTTTAACCTTTATATATTTATACATATACATGTTTATTTTATACTCACTTATAATTGAAATGTCTATACATATGATGATTTAGATAACAGTTGTGCAAAAGAACACATGTTTTTTTAAGAAACTGAGTCAGGTTTACGCAGTTTTTCAAAAGAATACAAGGTTTTGCTGTCAACTAAACCTAACCCGGAGTTAGGTTAACGAAGTAAAAGACGGCATAACTTCAATTAGTTTTAGACCTGGGTTTATCAAAAGCGTACCAATAATTTACCAATACTTCTTTTTCATATCAAAAGCATAAAGATCGCATGGTCAAAAGCGCAACAAAAAGTATGGCTAAAAGCGCAAGTATCCGTTAGACATTTTTTATAACCCCAAACATAAATTTCTTACATATGTTTTTTAGGTATCTGCTGTATTTTTTAAAATGAACTGATTTTCAATTTAATGAGGTTCTAACTAACGTCGTCGTATTTTTTTGTTCAATTAATATGTATTTTTGTTGATGAATCTTTTCAAAGTATATTTTCATCTAACTATTTAATTTTTTATTGTATATATCACCATAATTCTGTCCATTATTTTATTTTAAACAAATTTTTAAATGTTTAATTTTTGTTTCTTAAAATTGGCATATCTCGGTCAATCCTATGTTAAAGCATATAGGACTTCGTCTCTAGCCCTTCCCCTCCCGCTAAAGATAAAGAACCTTCTTAAGATAATACATTTCGTAGAAAGAACCATTTTCAGTCAGTTGCGCTTTTTGTTTAAGATTTTGCGCTTTTAGACATTTTTTACTTTCTCTTTTGGATATTCAAAACCAGGTGATTTGCGCTTTTGGTATATGACTGTTTTTGGCACTCTTATTATTGAAACAGATTTTCTGTGTTATGAAATAACATCTTACAAAAATAATTAGTACATTTAATTCATATCACAGCTTAATTAGAAACCAATCTATAGACTGTTCAGGGAATTTATTTCAAGGAATATACTAAATAGGGGAATATCCCCTTAAAATTGATTGAACTTACTTACGTATATAAAAAAACGTGTTATTCATTTTTATTTGATCCTACATTTAATTTTATTATTCGATACATGTATAATTTCAGAAAAATAATTTAATGAATAAAAAATAAATAACGAGATATTTATAATTGTTACCTAACTTTATAATTCTACATTTTCCAACAAAAGTTCAATGTAGTTTCAAGTCACATACATTTCAGTTCGAAACTAAATTTCTCGCCAATCTACGTTTTTTCGGGTAACTTTACGTGTTCATTTATACTCCAAAAACTGCGTTAGATGTGAGCTCTGATTAACTTTACAATAATTTTTCTAAAGAAAACTAGGAAAGTTGAACAAAGTTTCATTTTAATTTGATTTTTCGTTTCATTTAATTAATATAAAAATCTTTTTATATCACCTTTAATTACTTATTATAGTTACTTGATATATGAATTTTATTCGTACGGAAATAAAAATGATAACTAATTAAAAGTAAGAATTATCTACGTGACATTATTGATAATTGCTCATTGATAAATATAAAATTCAAAATAAATAAGGAAAAATAATAATTCATCAATATTAGACACGTTTTGAATTTGAATAATTAAAAACCTTAATTTGTTTTTAATTATTTAATTATATTTAAAGCATTTAATCATAATTAAAGCAGCAATTATTTTTGTAGTTACTATTTAAAAAACTAAATTAACTAACAGACATAAATATTTTTATCGTTATATATATAACTTTTTTCTGCTTAACAATTTTTGTGTTGCTATGTTAACACTGCGTTAACCGCGTTCAAACGAATCGATTAATTAAATATTTAATTAATTATTATTTTTTTTTTATTTTTTTTTATTTTTTTAAACAATTTTTATATTATATATATATATATATATATAATAAATAAACAAAAAATTAAACAATTATTTAATATTGCTGATTGCAGGAATACACTATTGTATTAATTTTAAATGTACTAAAAATTTTAACAATTTTAATATCTGCAATAATGATTGCAGATATTAAAAATATACAAATAAAATTAATTAAAATTAATCGGACGGTCTCATTAATTTTCATCAACATTTTAAAGAAACGTAATACAATTTGAGGCGTCACATTAGAGTTCGCAAGCCGATTAAAAGCCTTTTACGGTAAACGTGCCGTCGATTAATCGAGTGTATATTTTCCATTTATCAAACCAATTGGTGGATGATAATTACAACTGTTTGCAGAAATTCTGATTTACAACATTTCATCCCATTGTCTTGTCTTTCGCTCAATTTTGTTCTTTCCAAATTATCAAATACGTCATTTGTGCGAAATGAATGAGTTCAAGAAAATTCTTATAATGAGTGAAACCCGTTAAATTCGATTGTGCAATTAAAGCTGATTAAATAGAAAATTGCAATTAGTATGCGCGCAGATTATTTCAACGCGCAAAAGAACCTATAATTGCAATAACGTAGCAGCAGTAAATTACAAGTATAGTGGAATGAGATTGGTATCGACTGTTGAATGTAAATTGTTTTATTATTTCGATAAACATTCTTCTCATTGTGACAAATGATATTAATTTTCAGTGTGATATTTCAATTTCCACCTATTTGTGAATGTAATTTTGGTTTCAACATTGGTAACAGATTGGTTTTCATCAACACGAAATAAACTTAGCTATACGTATTTAAATGTAAGTTAACAGAAAAAGTAAATAAATAAAAAAGATAGATCTATATATTTTATAATTTTACATAGTATATGAAATACTTTTAGGCAACTTAATAATTTAAATGTATTGATGGTAAATTTAATAATATATTCTGATGTTTATTAATTAATTAGTTAATCAATTAATTAAATAATTGAGGATGCTATTACTAATATAAATAAACAATTGGAAGTAGGAATGAATAACTAATCGAAATTATAATGTTACGTATGATTTCCAATATATGCTATTTGAAGTAGAAGTATATATTTGTGGTGGAATAGAAAAAGTTACGGTGATTCTTTAGCTTTAAAAGTGCAAAAAAGATAAAGCTAATAGTGAACTAATTAGTGGAAGAGAGAAACGTAGAATTCGATTGAAGAATCACCTTAAGTCATAGGGATACACTTAATTATATTATACATTTAATAACTTTTATCTTATATGAAACAACGATAACGGATAATATGAACACAGAATTACCTCATAGTATCTAATGCTGATCCTTTTTTATTTTTATATTCTTTTTTATATTTGTTTCAAAGCCGTGGAATCACATCTTATTATATTACTAACATTTCTTTATTCTAATTATGGCATTTTCGTTTTATCGAATGTGTATTCCCGTTAATCTCACTTTTTTGCAAATGGGTTTTTCTTGTTACATTGCAGAGATTTGCATGTCAGTAAACGGGAAATAATTACGCAACTCGTTTTATATGATTCAACTTGGATTACACTGTTTCGTAACGTTATTTAAAAGCTAATTTTCACATAATACCGGAGATTTTAATAAATAACCCGAAATCGTTTATTTGTTAAATGAATTGTATAGGTTTTATTGTTTGTCAAAATCATATTTTTGCAGTAAATAAAAGTAATGATAATATAAATAAATAAATAATAAATATAAATGTTTTTTGAAGCTTTATAAAATTTAGTAATAGTTAAAATTAAATTGATGAAAATTAAATTGTAAATCCTACATGTTTACATTTAAATGTTTGTTTTACAAATATCTTTTTTATAAATTGTTGATGACAATTTTCCATAGTCGAAGTCATATTATACGAAGGCATGTAAATGTTCAAAATAAAAGTTATCATCAAATTATGATTTGATGTATTTGAATGGCCGCGCGCCAAAATCTTTTGTCTCGCAAACTACATAACATTCATAACACGTTTCCTTCTACCGAAAAATGCAAAACTAGAATGACAAACTTTATCCTTTACTTTATGTTGTGAAGTATTTTTTTAATAATCCCTTTTCTCTTTTTTTTTTATTTTTAATTTTATATGATTACAGAAGTCTGATGAGAATTCACAAAAAATTGAATAATGTTACTTTTTCAAACTTTAGAGCAATTTAATATATTTCTCGCGATTTTAAATTACATTTCATAAACTTGTAAGTTTTGAAATAGCATTAATTTGATAAAGACATAACTAATGAAATAGATTTCAATTAAGATTATTAATATTTAATGTCTCATTAAGCAACTTTTTGCTACAATAATTTCTTCTGTATAAGAACATCCAAATAGCATAAGTAATACTGTACTTAACGAAACACAACTAAGAAGGTCAATCGGATTCGCAAGCACCTGACATGAATTTAACAAAGAAAATTTGTGAAGGAAATGCACTATTTTTTGTTCTTGTAATTTTAGACGCAAATTTGTTAGCAACATTATGCAAGTACTATTTCCCGTAATATTGCATTGTCTGTGTACATAAAATCTGTGTCGCTGTAGATGTGACAAACATATTTAGTCAACCTGACAGACCCGTTTCCACAACGCGTACTATTAATTGTTAACTGAACAAATCAAAATGTCAGTCAGATAAATGTTTATATCTGACTGATTGACTGACTATAATATAAATCAATTATTATGTAAGTCAGAAATACAAGAAATACAAGAATGATAAATTTACCAACACGAAGTAGTTAGTATTACAAACTTGTAGAACATAAATAATAATTATATAAAATAAAGCAATGAAAAACAAATTTAGAAAAATCAAAACAAGAAAAAATACTAAGAAGCGATAAACTTAGTTAGCCGCTTATAATAAAGCGTCAAAATCCTTTTATGAAAGCTTATGTGATAAAAATTAATCTTGTCAAGTATACATTAATCGCTAAAAGTACGAGCTTATTTAATTGATATTACCCCTCTATCGTAACAGTTTAACGGATTTCTCTGTGTTATTTAATAAGGCTTCCAGTTTTTTGGTTTCACTTATATGACGTAATATTTATTTTTGTATGTAGTTTATACACCCTAAGTGTGAGATACGTGAACATACTGATGAATTTCACATATCAGTTAATTATTTACGCGTGTGAATGCAACTGATTTACAGAAAGAAAGAGTTACTTTTCTAAATTAGTACACCGTTTATTTTGAGCAGATGTTTGCAGGGCTTATGACTTTTTTTAATACACAAAATCCATATAATTAGAATAAAGAAAACTAAATTTATGTAGATTTTACTCGACAGATTTCATTCGGTTGCATCCGATTTGATTTGCATGATTATTTCCGTATTTGTTGAAATCTCAGTTTTACACAGTTTTTTTTTTTTGATTATTTTTTTATTTATCGATGAGAAAAATTAAATTTTTCGTAATTATAAAATCGAGGTTAATGTAGGTGTAATTAAATCTTCAGAGTGACATAGTTTTTTTTTATTAACTCCAACAATGTTTGATAAAATATTTGCATGCTGAGAACAGTAAAGCAGGTACTGATAGATATCAGATTAATGATAATGTAATAAGTTTTAAACTATTTTGTAAATATGTTACATACGTTATACATCGGTTTTCTTACATTATTAATGAAATATGTGAAATATGAGTGTTTGACGTCAACTATTATAATGAAAAGTGTAGATTTATATGTAACTGTCAAATAGAATGTTTTAATATAAATTTGTTATTTTTAAAAATAGTTATTTCGTTAACTAAGTACATTATTTTAGTTTTTCTTTATTATTGAACTTATAAGTCAATTATTAAGTCGACAGTTATGTATTTTTCACTTTAAATTTTAGTTTTCCTTATTCTTTATATTTGTATCCGATGTCAAAATTAATGTATCGTTGTTCTTTTAAATATGAACTATTTGATTAAAACTTTTGATTAAATACATATCAAGAAAAAGTAATCGACGTAGAAACTTTTTTTCGAGTTTTTGGCGCGTAATGAAAAGTTGAAAATTATGTCATAGATGAAGTAAAAGTAATAAAAAAGCACCACAGACTGATGAATTATGTAATTAATAATATTGTGTACGTACATTCGTAGAAGTTTACCGTATGTGAAGAAAAATAATATAGTATGAAAGTATCAATTACATTAAAACTAGTCAACAAATAATGTACTTTATACCTTATTTGTTAAATTAAAATTGTATTAAAAATGTTGTATTTTTGAAAAGATAATATTTTTTTAATTAATGTAAACATTTTTACATAATAGAATTAAATATTCTCCATTCTACTTAAATCTATCGAATCTTTTGTCTGAAGGACATAATACTATGAACTAGAGGAATTGTAAATTTTTCTTTCCATAAAGTTCTACTATAGAATCATAAATTACATAAATCTCTAAACTGTTCCCGTTAAATACTGTAATAGATTTGTAATAAAAATCAAATTACTAATATGATTTTCAACATGAGGCTAATATATTCAGGCAATATGATTTGCAAAAAACGGCATGTTAATCTCATGAATCTAACCATATTTACATTACGCACTATGCATTATTTTAGTGGTTGGAAACCACTGAAATATAATATGTGGTATATAGGATTAAATCTGTGAAAACCTCTTTGAAGCTTATTTTGAAAATATCTTATTATGACAGTTTCTATAAAATAACTTCCTTTTTATTGACTTTTATTGAAGTATTTAATTTATATCTGAATTTAGGTTTTATAATTTGCTCTGTATTATATTATCAATTGCTTTGTTATTATATCTATGATAAAAAAGCAATTGATTTACATTTTAAATTAACTAATTTATGAATAATATGAATATTACGAAAGTGCTAGCTGTAAGAAGACATTAAAAAAATTCTCATTTCTTCCTTAAAATTCTACTTTGGAAGAGGAGTTCTGTCACTGAAATTTTGCATTATGAATTGTCTTCTCTTAAAATGTTATATGAGTCCGAGTGTTATGACAGTACTAAATTACAAAACGGAAAAAAAGACTTTAATTTGAATATTGCAGAATGACTTATTGTAACATTGATTTTTAAATTGGACCTAAAGAAGACTCATGAAGACAATTTTTTTATTGTCAGATAAAAGAAAATGATGACGCTATTCTTTTAAATGTGCTGCATATCGGTATTTTGAAGTTGAATTTAATATCGTCTTTTGAATAAAAAAAATTTAGTTTAATTAACGAATTCATTGATTATAATTAAGTTATTATAATTAATTATTACATGCATTCAAAAAGTTTCATGCGATTAATTCTCATTTTTAAAATTTTAATTAACTGTTACAATGTCTCAAGTAAAACTTAATATCATATTGTAAATATGATAATCAAAAAGGTTTGAATATAATTTATTGATGTGTATTTAAAAATGCATTTCTTTTTCTCTTCTATAAAATTATACTGTTTTAAGAAATAAATTTTGTGAACTGTTTAATTTAATAACAAAATTAGTCCGTCATATTAGTCGCTTAATTATATCTACAATTTTCTCTTCAAATCAAATGTCGAATTTAAAATTGGTTTTGCTGCAAATGTTGTTTGACGTGCAGAAATTTTAAAAGCACATCCAAGTTTTATATGACGCATACATTATACCATCTACAAAGTTTGAAATGTATTACTTACAAATGTCATGTACACTTTTTGCAAAACGTCTTTTATAAATTGCAACAAATAATGAAAGTCATATTACAAATGTTGTTTCAAAAATATTCATAATATTTAAGAGTTTTTATATTCCTAGTTATACTATTTTACTGTTAATAATGTTTACATGAATGATATTGAAGTAAATATTATATACGAATGATGAGTATTTTATCTTGGCAATAAAATGTAGTTATGGATGATGAGATAATAGCTTATTCGCTCGAGATAAAGCTTATGCAATGTAGACATGGTATCATATTAGAATCACTATTATGTACATCTTATGAATATGATATATCATAGAAGATTGGCATATGTTTCTATATGTAAACAAGTAAAAATAAAATGCATTTTAAAGTACAAGTTATGATTAAAAAAATAATGTAAAAGTTGATGTAAATATTTAGAAGTACTTTTAGTAAGTGTTTTTTAACAAGACTTTTCTGCTATAAAAAATATAATATAAGTTAGAGTTTTTGTTGCGTATTATGACAAAGTTTGATTACTTTGTTACCGCAATGAGAAGTTGTCATCATGTTTTACAACATGAGATTTTATCGTACACTTCTCTATGTGTTCTTTAAATAGTATCGTTTAAATCAATTTAATTAGGAAGCTAAAACTTTATGTCTCAAGATGTGATGATAACAGTTTATAATCTTATTTCATCAACTGTAACTTATATTACGTAATACTTATTATATACTTGCAAATATTAATTTTAATTTTCGTTAAGTTTAACAACATCATTAATTATTATGTCATTTTACCTTACCACCTAATTAAGATATTATTTCATTAGTAATAATTCATTCAAGTTAATCAAATTAATTATTAAATTTATACAATATAATGAATCAATTTAATTCTAATATTTCAAATTGTACTTATAATGTAAATCGTAATGAAAATATAATGAAAATGAATGAAAAAGTTATTTAGAAAGATTTTTAGAATTAAGAAAAGCATTAAAAGTATTCTAGTTTTGTACAAAATCAAATTCTTTTTCATTTTGCATAAGAAACAATGTTATAATAATGGAACTAAAAAATGATACTTGTTCACTTTTGTCATACACAGAATTGGTTAAATTAAATGAACAATTTGTGTTCGTTTGAAACAGTTATGTCATTGGTTTGATACAAACAGTTCATCGTTTTTTAATCATATTGCAGTCAACATTTCTTTATTTTAATTAAGGTAATTTAATAATTTGCAAATACGTGTTTACACGACACCGAATACACGTTTAGATTAGAAAAGTGTATAATATGAAAAAAATTAGATGGTCATGCACAATGCTACAACTGGTGCAATGTGTCGACGCGGAAAACCTCAGTTGGCACAGTTGTATTCACACTTAATGGACCATTGTTTCGAATCCTTCGAAGCTAAAAGATCGCAGCTGAAGCGTTAATGTTTCGTGAAAAAATAGGAAAAGAGAGAAAGAGAGAAAGCAACAAAGATAACGTTAAGAGTGTGCGTTTCAAATTGCACCCATGACGAAACAAAAAATAAAACAAAGTGGAGTAAAACGTCGCCTTGAGAAGACTCATTCCAAACGGAATTGCGCGATACACTTTAATGAAGTTGTGCTTAAGAATGCCAAAAGAAAATGACAATTGACGCAAAAGGTAAAGAGTAAAGATGCCGCGACGTGATAGTTTAATATGACGATGTTGAATTTTGCAATAAAAAAATGATATTTTTTATTTTATTTTGTATTTAATGTTAATTCGTCTTGATTTGCAATAGTTATGTTATGTTAGAGCATTTCAGAAAATTGCACGTGAAAAAGGAAAAATGAAGGTAGTTTCTTGATAGCGTGGAATTCGATAACGAAACCAATTTACGTGAGTTTGAAAAAATTTGTGTAATTACAAACTCAAGTTGATGAGATGTAAAATTAAAATACAAGTTTCATGAGTTTCTAACACGTTTTATATAAAAAATACTCGAATTATTTACAACGCATGTTATCAAATTTTAAGCAGAGCATTGAATGTAAACAACGAAATTATATGGGTGTAGCTCGAGTTGACTCTTAAAAAGTTGATGTATAACATAATAAAAAAGGTTGACTCTTTAAACAAAAAGTTCGTGTAAGAACAAAAAGTCTAAAATAGAAGTTAAAGCACGTGAGTTGTAAACTTAAATAAATTTAATGTTACAGTTAGCTTTATGGTTTTGAGTGAAAGTAATTTTTAGATTATGCATTTTTATGAGAACTCATATACCACATGAAATGTGATGTCTGCAAAGAAAAACAAGTCGGACAACAGTTAGAATAGATCTATCCAAACTATTGTCGGACTAATTCATCGTTCACAACTTCAGATACCTGATATAAAAATATGCGTATTTTATGTTTAGAATATTTTGCGGTCAGTGCAGAATCAGCATTTGTGCAAAAGACATGTAAAACTTATGATGTGCATCCGCGAGTTACACAATGTATGAAATAAATTTATTTTATATACGATGGATCTTAATCAATTCAAATTACATTTAATAGTATAATCAATTTTTATTTTTTTTTATTAATTTTTTTTAACTTTTGTTTTGTTTTATTATATAGTCACTAAGCATTATAAGAGGGTTAATTAGGAATTTTATTCGTAAAAAATATCCTAATGCATTTTCACAATTGACTCTACATTCGGCCAATTACAATTGCATTTTATTGGACATTCCCTTTTTGTCGTCGTGGTTAATCATACCGATTACATAAAAAATTGTGTATGGTATTGTTATCGCTTTTGATACGGAAACCCTTTAAATGTGATGGTACATTCAACCTTAGACCGGACATGCGTTCGTATACGTATCTGCAGTTCAGATTGGCATTTTCTAGCACAGGCCATTGGTTTAAGTAGTTGATGCGTTCTTTAAAGCCACGTGTAATCAATAAAAAATTTATACCCAACAATATTACTTTATAGAATCTTGTTAAGAGGAATTTAAACATTTATTTATGACTTTCATAAAAAAATTGTAAATTTTATAAGCTTTCTATTAGAAACTTAATACGTAACATTTTATATTTGTTGTAATTCATTAAGTATCTTGGTTTGTTTTTTATTTAATGAAATAAACACAATATAACAGTCTTTCGATTTTTTGTGAAAAAAAATTTAAAAAAAACATGCTCACTAGGAATTATATAATATTATTATATTTGCAATATGTCATTTTTACGTTCAAACAAATATTTAATATTAATATTGATAAAGTTTAAAATTTGCATTCATTTTTTCATTATTTTTAATGTTTCACCTTCGACTTAAATTAATTTGTTATACTTGCAGTTTTAGAAAAAACTCCACAAATTTAATTGATTCATACAACATAATATAATTACGTGTATATCATGAAAGTACGATTTTGCTGTAAAAATTTTATCCATAGCAAAAACGTTATTAAAATTGTTTGTTTAGTCTACTCGGGAAATCATATTATCGGTATAATTGAATTTAATTTTCATGCATCATATGAATTCATTTTTAACACGAGAAATTTAATTTGTATGAATGAATTACTTTATTTTCTGCTTTCTTCCAAAATTGAGAATCGATTATGTTCTCGCATATTCGTATAAAAGTCATTGTAAATTCATGCTTGCATTGCCTTTTCGTACGTTCTTTTATTTTAATATTCTGATCCCGGACGACTTATTAATAACTCCGTTCCAGATGAAAAATTTTGACCTCAAAATGGCATAATTCAATTGCGCTGGCACAGATTTAAATGATTAAAAACTTTGATTGTAATTTAAAGTTGCTTTTGTTGTTTTATATACTTTACGGTTATAGTGCGTAATAAAAACGACAATTGCAAATATTAGTACTTGTAATATAATTAATTTTGTTGTTCAAAACAAAATAAGCAATGCCTGCACCTCTTATTTTGTTTTGACCAACATTAATTTAAATGAAAACAATAAACCTTAAAATTGAGAAAAATCAGTAAGACGTCGTTTTATCTACTTACAATGATTTTATTCAAAAAATATATAAAGAGCCAAAATAAACTAATATTTTCCAACACTCCAATAGGAATGATGTTCATACAAATTCAAATAAAATTTTTTTAATGTTTTTATTGAAAATTTACGAAATAAATTTGTACTTTTCCTATTTTTGCGTGTGCAACGTTGCACGAATTTTCGGGTTTATATGACCGTTTTTTCATATGAATTCTCAATTAAACATTATTTATGTATTATATATTTTGATCAAATTTATTTTTACAAATTTTTAGATTGAATTAACGTTAATTTTACGTGTAAGGTTCACGAGAGAATATTTTATGCATATGAAGTTTATATAACATTTATGGACGTTGTAAAAACATTTTATGAAAATTTTATGTTCATTTTTTAATAATTTCAGTAAATTTTTATTGAACGTTATATAAACCCATGAATTGAACATTTTTATATTTTGCAAACATGTTATAAGTATTTCAATAGTTTTGGAACATTATTATAATATATGTCCTTACATCTTTTTTCATTGTTGTTGAACATAATTAATATATAACACGTAAAATTTAGTATAAACTTTACTTATAATATCACTGGGCAATTATAAGTTTAATTTGTATTAAATTATTCGTCAACTCATTGAGTATTAAATTTTCGTGGAAACTAAATACTGTGTCCGAAATTTAACTATTATATTTATATAATTTCCTAAAAGAAGAGTCAAAACTAATTTAGAATAATGAACATTTGCAAACTTCATTTATAATTTTGAAATATAATTTTATATTACAAAATAAATATTCAAGAAATACTGTAATGTAACTATGTCTTAAGTAATATGCTTCTATTTTATGTATATGTTAAGTAAAACTTGAATAATCAGAAACATTACAAACTTTGATTGAAGTTTTTTAATAACTTGGCATAATTATACTCCGTTGTATCATAACTATATTCAATATAACTTTCATAATATTAATTAACTAATAAGTGTAAGTTGTACATAACTGATGAATGTTTGTTATTATTTCTGTTACAGTAAAGAAAGCGAGATTCGTTGGAGCTCCAGGTATGCATTCAAGAAAGTATATATTTTGAAATAAATTTATTACTTGATAAATTTTAAAAAATAATTGTTAAAAGCCTGAAAATTGAATTTTTATATAATAATTCAATTTTTTTGATAAATAACATTTTTTCGGGATGTATATTTAATTCATTTATTTAGTTTGTTTATAAAAAAACATGTAAAATCTTATTAATTATAGTTTACATTTAATTGTCTGTTTGTTAACTTTTGATTGCACTCTCAGTTGAAAAATGTACAATATTCTGTGTCACACTATGCTACATTTTAACTCTAATTTGTCATTAAAAATAGCTTTTAATAAAGAGCTGTCGTCATCAGAGATAGGAACAAGTAAAAACTAACACTCGAAGTGCAACTTAAGAGAGTTGCTATGAACTTTGTTTGAAATAAAATGTTGTTAGAAAGTATTGCAAAACTAATACGAGAAAGAGAAAAACAAAAACCAATACGATAAGTTTGCATTGAAACCATTTTAAGCCTTCGGTAATAAATTTCGATTGTTAAGGAAAATAATATCGAACATTTCAATTGATGTGCCATGCAATTGAAATTTCAATTTCCTATGCACTCGCGGAAAAGAATATTTAATATTCAATTTTGTTCTTTGTATAATAATTCAGCCAAGTTTTATGCATCGTGTAACCGAATTCGATTTTCCAGGGCAACAATTCAACACCTATGTCACTTTAAAGCTGCGAAACGTAAAGACTACGACTGTAACGGTGAAAGGAACTAATCCATGTTGGGAACAGGATTTTGTTTTGTAAGTTGAATGTCTTTTACAGATATTTATTACATACTTTTATTATAAAATTAAAAAAGTTTTTTTTTATTTATAGTAATCAATGTAGTTATATATAATGCTGCTATATATAATAATGCTGCCTAAAAAATGGTAGAACCGGAAACTAGTTTTTATGTCAAACATGAATATAATAATAATATTATGTATAACATAATAATGACTCTAATACGATGATATAAACTTTAGTATATTAATTTAATAATTTACAATTTAAATGCAATATAGTTATTTTAATCGTAATAAATTCAGTTAGATAATAAAGATCCATCAAGACATTAGAGTTTAGATTTATGTATGCAATTGCAAACAAATTTATTGAAATCATATTCAAAAAGTCTTCGAAATGATTACATTATTGTAAACAAATTAATCTTGTTTATAATAATGTTAAGTTTATTTGTATCTTTTTTTAAGAAACATTCATACGAGGATTATATACTCTTAATCAGAGATGGGCAAGCCCCATTACTCAATTAAATCATATTTTTAATAATTATTATAAATAATAAAATCAAGTAGTTAAAAATTGTGTATTTATTCTCATAAAAAAGACTGTCTTAAACTAAAAATACA
>JABFPJ010002833.1:0-18064 GCA_022817425.1 Gryon sp. ZL-2020
TATACATTATATTGATTGAATTTTTATTGAGTTTAAATATTTTTGGAGAATATTTTTTTCTTCTGAAAGACTTTTTATTGCAAATTAAAGCTTACATTCTATTCATGCGGATCAAAAGTCTCATGTCAATTGGAAAATTAATACAACGATAAGAAATTGATTTTCATGTAGAATGTTTGTAATAGATTTCCAACTTATGCAATACTTCAAAACTTTTTCAATTGTATCTTAACTTTAAATCAATAGTTTAGGAAACACTTTATATACATATGGTAAATTTTTCAACAATGCAAAAAAGCAAGAGCGGAAAACTTTAAAAACAAATCTTTTATTTGGCTACTTATAAGGAATCTCTGACTGCTCTAAATAACGTAATATATACGTACACATATATTATCTGATAAAAATCACGTCTTTTAGAAACTTTCACTTTTTCATTTAATTTAGCAAAACACGTAATAACCCAGAAAGAAATTTCCGAAGCAGACAAATAGCTCAATACTGGCCCAAATCTGACAGTAATATGGCAAACACAAATGGTTCAGTACCGTTTCAATACAATTCGAATAATAATACCAGTAGAGAAAAGAAATTAAGACAGTATGTCGCCAAAATTGTGAGTTCATAAGATAGAAATTATTCAATAAACTATAAGTCATATAAATATAAGCATATGATTTACCTATTGTTTGTATACTTTACTTATGTACTTGGCATTTACTTACATCATTACCAACCAGAGATGCACGGCATCATGTGATAAGTCATGGCGATTGTCAATCACCGACAGTCACTGACAAAACTCTTAAAAGTTTTCCTGATGTGACGTGACAATTTTTAAGGTGGTCAAATAAACATCTATAGAGACGAGACAAAAAATTTTTTTAAATTAAATTTAAAAAGATTTGTCGAGTTGAGTTACTTGCCGTAGGAAAAAAATATATTTTGAAATTTATATTACAAAATATACAAAAATAGAAACAAACAAACATAGATTAAGTTTTATATATATTAGTCAGATAGGAAATATTTAACACATATTTTACATAATTTTTTTATATTAAAATAAAATACTACTAGTTTCATTGTATTTTTTAAAAATGCCAATATTAAAATAGTAGTAAATCAGTACAATACCTGTGTTGCGATATAAGAGTATGACTCTACAATATCTGTACCTAATTATCTATTAATACTTTTGGTTACTAACATTGTGCCAGTATCCGTCCAGTTGGTCAAGAGTACCAAATCTGTACATTAAGTCAAAAAATAAATAAAAAATATTGTGAAAATATCATTAAATTTACCGTGTAGCTTAGTAATAATGAGTAAACATAAGACATTACGTTTCTTCCGGTTTATTTTAAGAAACTTGTATGTAAAATCAGTTTCAAACAAAACAAATGTTATAGTCCAAGAGAAAGCGTCACAAAAGGTGATGTATTACATTTTAAACTAATTTTAATCGAAAGTTATAGCCAAACGAAGATGAAAGCCGGTCGTCTGCCACCCTCATTGGCTGCCGAGCGGGGAGTCTAACCTCGCTTCGCTTGGTTAGCCAATCCCTGCTCGGCAGCTTTTACGCCAAGTATCGAACAATATTTTTCTTAATACCTACTGTCAAAGTGCTGCTTTTCATGACTGAAAGCAGCCATAAAAAGTGAAACTTTTACGGATATGTAAATATCCGTAAAAGACGTAACTTTTGATATCAGTCATGAAAAATAGCACTTTGACAGTAGGTATCAAGAAAATGAAATTTCGTGATATCATAACGTTTATAATTAATTGAGGTGATAGTTTAAGTCCATACTAACATGAAAAAGTGCGTCTGCCATTTATGCAGTGAGACAAAACCCGTCTGCCAAAATTTTGAACATATAAAAAAATTGTTTTTCTTTTAAGTCATTTCAATAACGTGGCAGATTAGCTCAAAATGAAAGAATAGGTTTCAAATAACATGAAAATGTGAATCTGCCAATGTTTCAGTGGGACCAACAATTTTAATTAACGTTTAAACAATATTTTCATGAAAATGTCAATTTTGTGTTTTGCGTCGTGCTTTGTGACATATTGGTTCTTGTTTATAATCATAACGCTTATAATTAATTGAGGTGATAGTTTAGGTCCATACTAACATGAAAAAGCGGGTCTGCTATTTTTGCAGTGGGACAAAACCCGTCTGCCAAAATTTTGAACATGCACAAAAATTGTATTTTTTTTTAAGTCATTTCATAACGTGGCAGATTAGCTGGAAATGAAAGAATAGGTCTCAAATAACATGAAAATGTGAATCTGCCAATGTTTCAGTGGGACAATAAAATAAAATTAACGCGAAACACAAAATCGGCATTTTCATGAAAATATTTTTTAAACATTAATTATTTTGTCCCACTGAAACATTGGCAGATTCACATTTTCATGTTATTTAAAACCTATTGTCCCATTGCATAAATGGCAGACGTGCTTTTTCATGTTAGTATGGACCTAAACTATCACCTCAATTAATTATAAGCGTTATGATATCACAAAATTTCATTTCTAAAATGACATATTCACGGAGCTGTAGCGCTCTCATGTTCTGCTAACTGGGTGGCAGACGAACAATTTTCATCTTCGTTTGTTTATAACTTTCGATTAAAATTAGAAGTGATCGGAAATTTAATTTCATAATTTTCTTCGAAGCAAAGTGTTGGACTTCATTAAAGTTGTCCGGGGATTATCAGGCAGTTGTCAGGGGATTGTCAGGGAGATGTAAGGGAGTTTGCAGGGAGTTGTCAGGGAGTTGTCAGGAGGTTGTCAAGGAGTTGTCAGGGGGTTTTCAGGAACTTTTCGGGAAGCTTTCAGGAAGTTTATAGGAAATTTACAGAAAACTTTCAAGAAGTTTTCTGGATGTTTCCAGATAGTTTTCAGAACGTTTTCAGGAAATGGCGGTTTCTAATTTTCGAGATTGTGCGAAGGTGGTAAAGATGTTCTCATACAATGTTCATAGTTATTTCAGAAATTTTCAAAAACTTTTCACGCATTTTTCAGACATCCTACACATGGTCCTATATAGAAGGTCCATAGGAGTATCTTACTAATATAAATATGAATGTATGGATGTTTGTTTGTTTATTTTTCTGTTTGTTCGTTTGTTTCTTTGTATGAGCATCACGGAAAATCTACCGAACCGATTTGAACTAACTTTTGAGGGTATATAACCGTAGGCAACAAAAGTGTCGTAGGCTTTATATTTTTACGACATATAAATTTGATGTTGAAAAAAGAAAATATGTATGTCATAGCTTCAACACTTCGGGAAGGGTGTTATAGGGATGCCAGAAGGAAGTCATGAGCAGATCATAGGGCAGAGATGGGCAAAAATAATTACCCAATTACTTATAATAAATTTTAAAAATTGGAAATATATTATAAATTTTGAAAATAATTGAAAACTTTGTTGTTATTTAGCAAGTTGTAGAGTCAAATAAACAAATAATTCTATTTATGATCTTACTTTTGCTAAGTTTGAATTTATCATTTAATTTTATTTACAAAAGTAATGGTTAATTAAAAATTCAATTACTTTTCAATTACTTTGTGAACTAAAATCCATATTTTTTTCACTGGTTTCACTAATAATAACTATGGCACCTCTATCTTTAGTTGAAGACAGTCCTTTTTTATAAGATAAATATGCAATTTTTTACTATTTGATTGTATTATTTTTAATAATTATTAAATATATGATTTAATTGAGTAATGGGCTTGCTCATCTCTGTCATAGGGGTAATAGGAAGGGTTCATAGGACGGTCATTGGGAGCCCATAGAGGGTCCATATAAATATCTCGGGTGAAACTAGGGATTTAGTCAAGACACATACACGGTCATAGGGAAGGGGTCTCAGTTTCGCCCGAGCTAAGCCGGGTTTTCAGCTAGTATTTATATATTAGTAGGATACTCCTATGGACCTTCTATGTAGGACCATGTGTAGGAAGTCTGAAAAATGCGTGAAAAGTTTTTGAAAAATTTCTGAAATAACTATGAACATTGTATGAGAACCTCTTTACAACCTTCGCACAATTTCGAAAACTACTACCTCTTTGAATACCTCTACTGCTACTAATTATTTTGTATTCAAATTTTATTTTATAAAATTTGATTACAAATGAATCAAAATAATGTCTAATGAATTGGAAATAGACAAATAATATATATTGAAATATATATTATTTAATTAACTAGCTATGAATTGCTAGTTGTTTTACAAAAATTCTTTTTCAGAAAATGAAATTCTGGGAAACATTATTTTTTATTCGCAATTCATTAGGCATTTTATGAATTATTAAAAGCAATTCTCTCAAACAAAACACATTTTTTCGTAGCTTGCAAATCATTCATCTAATCAAATGACATTATTTTCTTTCGAAATCGATAAAAACAGTGAAAATGTCCGTTAAGTTGGGCTGATATATAAATAAATTACGCTTTCGTGCTACGATTTTCTTGGAATTTCATAGAAACCCCTCCAGTAAGACAATAAATAACCCGCGCGTTTCTAAGACTAATTGGAGATTACTATTTTCATTATAAGACGTATCAACGTCGTAAATACCAAGACTTGCTCATAGGCACACTTACACATATGCATCCAGCACTGTAATTGAATACGATAAGCCTGTTTGCTGTAAAAAAATTACATGAATGAATTATAATATCAACGATATTTGAAAAAGACAAACTGCTTAAAAAAATTATGTAATATATATGTTTTTTGCAGTAAATAAGAACTTTTATTTATTGTTTTGATGTTTTGTTGATAAAATAAAATTATAACATAAATTTCTATACTTATTCTGATTAACCCGTAAAACCTTTTTGCCATGAGAATTTTTATTTAGCGCAAACAAGCGACTGTCAATCCCCGGTGTTACTTCCACTCGCTGAACTCGGACGAAGGGTAAATGCTAATCAAACGTAAATGTGCACACTTGGAAAGAGATTGGCAGAAGAGAATTATTGAAGAAGTGGTAGAGAGAAAAATACAGAACAAAGAAGGAAGAAAAAGGAGGGTTGGACACGCTGAATGCAAGCATGAATACATGCACGTTATCACTTCACAACCACATGTTTATTATTTACGTAAATTTACATTGTATTTATTTTGTCGCGCGATATTTCTGAAGATGAAAAGTGAGGTAGAAAAGGAAGAAAAATGTTACAGCATTAAACTCCATACTCTGTAAAGTCCATACCTGATTTCATATAATACGTGCGTTGTAAGCCGACGTTTTCCTCTTAATCAGCCTTCTTCCATTAAGGAATTATGCTTCATTGATATTTCACGTTTCTTCATAATAATGCATTCTGTACTACATAAAGCAAGAAGTGATCGGAAATTTGATTTCAAAATTTTCTTCGAAGCAAAGTGTTGGACTTCATTAAAGTCTTCTCTTTTCAATTTTCATATTTTGATTATCTATTTAGATTATGCATTACTTATTCATTTTTCATTTATTTTTATTTACAAAAAATATAGTTAAAGTTGCTTCACAAGTAAGTAATAACAATATTATACTATGGTTTTATATAAATGTACAAAATTCGAAGAAAAGTTTTAAAAACTATGAAAAATAGTTTTTAGAACTTGCGCCCATGTTATTTTCATCTCATGGGCGCAAACGGCCATTTCGCGAGCTACGTCTTCTGGCAAGAGGTAAAACGCTTCTTTAGGGTCGCTGGAAGTGAGCTGGGGGTCCTGAGAGAATTGAGAATAGATTCACAGTTCGATCGAGCGTTAATGGACGACCGCGCTTATAATATGGAAATAATATTTTGTCATAACCTGTACGAAAATTAAAACCTTCTTGTAATGGTGCATAAAATAGTACTTTATATGTTGCTTCACAGGCCGCGAAATGACATTTCCTGCCCTTTGATGCAAGAATGAAGAAAATATATTTTTAACATAAATAGAAGTTGATTGAATTTTAAAAGTGAATGTTAATTTCGAAAGATTTGTATACATTTCACAATTTACAATATGAATATTTCTCCTTGACTTAAAAAGGTTGCGGTAATGCAAATTTTATAAAAAGAGTATGCTGTGTGTTTTTGATCCCCAGAATCATGATGCAATGTTTACATTCAAAATTTTGACCAAACTCGATTGAATCTCGTTGTCCATTAATTCACATCAAATTTTCAGCGAACGTCAATTGTTCTCACAGTGGTTCGATAAAAGTAGGACTATCGTGAAGTAGCGTATCATATATGGAATTCCAATAATTTCTTATGAATGTATGCTTTTTTTATAAATAAAATGTACTAGAAAATGTGATATACAATTTCTTGAATAAAATCTACATGTTTTAGAATTTTAGATATATTTTTAAAAAGAAAAGTTGTTTCATGATAGTCCTACCCTAATGGATCAATACCGGTCTATACCGCCTATCAAAATACCGACTAGGCTTTGGTTAATTATAATTATTTTAAGATTCAATTTTGGTAAGAATTATGTATAAATAATATTCATCCTTTTTCAGATGCAGCATCATATATTTTCAGCATGTAGCTCTGGAAAGGTAAGCTGATTTAAATTCAAGATAGAATACTCATACACAACCCTAACTTTTGTAAGCGTCAAAATAATGTTCAGTAAACATTTCAAACGTCCCTAGTAAAAGAGAGATAAGCACGTCAAGGTTAATCAAATATATTTTCATCAAATCTAATCATACATCAAGGAATATAGCAATATACAAATTATCATCTTTCTAACAAACTAAAGATATACTTCCGAAACAAAAATTACCATCTTTTCTAATGAAAAATTTTAGAAATTTGAAAACTATTTTTATAAAAACGAATATTTTTATCATAAAAGATGGTAATTTTGGGTTTCCAAAACTATAACCTTAGATTGTTAGAAAGATCATAATTTTTATCTTATTATTTTTCTTAGTATATTTTACTCGGAAAAATAGTTTCGAGTATATTTTCTAGTTAATATAAATAGTAAATATTAAAGAATATAGTTCCCATAATTTTGCATTTTATTAAACTTTTTCTATCGATCAGAGTTACAACAAAGTTGTGGTTAACAGAACCAGGTTGCGTTCATTTGACTTGCATATGTTGAGTATAATGTAGGCTTTGAATAAACATCAATTTTCTTCTAGTGGTAAAGAAACTTTGTAAATCAACTATAAAACGAATCGTTATGTTGTTGGGCGGAAGTTGAAATTAAAAGCAGGTCAAATTTACAACCTCTTAACCTTGCAAGAGGAAGTATTGAGTAATTTTTCTTTAACTGCCGCAAAAGTGCCATTGAAATTAAAATACCGATTTGGATGCAATTTCTATCAATCAACTGTCGGTGATGTTAAATCAAAGATTAATGCAACGAAATAAAGTAAATTTCAAATGGTTTAGTTATGAATAGACGACATCTTGAAGCTAATAAATAAAGGACATGAATTTTACTTTGAACGTTATAAATTTTATAATTTTTCGTTTTCTATGTGACTACTAATTTGCTGTGCTTAATGCAACTTTGACTTGGTTTTATTTAATTATGATTTTTAATAAAATTGAACCTTGTTACTTAAAGAAAAAGTTTCATTTATTATTAACTTTAATGTTACATTATTTCGATTATACAGGAGAGTTTGTAACCTATTCCAACTAGTTTTGTAACTTCCACTTAATTAAATTTAACGCTCTGTTGTATAGTATTAAATTATAATTTCATATTAATTGTTAATCATTAAGTTGCAAAGGTCTAAATATCATTTTGACATGTGTGAATTTCATAAGCAATGTCAAAAGTTGATTTCATTTCTATTGAGAAATGCTTGAAACTTTCGTCTATTGTCTATCTAAAACATACAGAAACAGTTAAAATGGTGGTGGATGTTATCCTTGACTCTATCAGCATTCGTATTATGAAATTGTTCGTAGTGACATTTTGTTGTCTCATGTTCATAGATTTACCTATTATATTATAACGTAACTATTATTAATATTAAGAATAAACATGCAAATTAACAAATTTACTTAAGAATTAAGGATAATTCATTCTTATCATAAAAAAATAAAAAATGAAAATGAAAATTATTTGCAAAATATTTAAATTAAAAATAGTCTGCAATGCAGCTGAAGTTTCAATTTAAATTTAAAACATTTTAAAATCCCAATAAAATGATAATAAACACTAAGGACATTCTTTATTCCGTATTCTTACAAAATAATAGATTGATTGTAATCTTTAATTCATAAAACTTTCAAATAAATTGCTAGAATAATTAAACTACATTTGTATTATATACTCTATTACATATCAAATTACTTTGGTTGGTTTCATTTCATTTCAAGCGATTTCTAAGTTGTTATTATTTTACGTGTAATGCAAGTAAAGTTGAATCCATGAGAAAGACGATATGAGTCCTTCTGCAACATTGATATTCCGTAATAATATGGCACATTGAGTCCTGTGTTATAAGAAATTACGTGAAATAGTTCAATAAATAAACTTAATATATTAAAAACTCATGATATTTCCAGTAACAAATTACAAATTCTATAATAAAAAAAACCTTTATCAAAGTCATATATAACTTAAAAACATAATTTTAAACAAATTGAACTAAAGAAAAATTTTATTAAAATTAATAATAAATTTAATACAGATAAATATGAAAAACAAATATCCTATTTTGTGAATAATAATATTTAATGTTACTTCTTTTCATTGAACTAACAATGTTGGAAAAATATTGGAATAAAATAAAGCAATCCCGTAAGAATTGTATAATATTAAATGGAATTTTATTTCCTGTTGTTTTTAATTAAATTGCACAAAACAAATCATTATATATTGTTATTTTTAATGTATCAGTTAATTCGCTAAATTTGCTACAAATCACTTCTGCATTGTGTATGTTTGTAAATAAACGTAGATACATATTTATGAATAACCACATACAACAATCAATTAGTCAACTTTTTGCTCCCTTGGCAGTAAAAGTAGGTAATTCTCCCACTTTCATAAAGTACAAGTATTATACTTAACTACTGAATCTTGCAGAGGCTTTCTCACTTATGGGAGAAGCCTCTGCCGAATTCAATAATTAAGTGATGTACTATTTCTTTTTTTTTTTTGTTATAACAGAAATATAGAAAGCTGGTATGTATTTATTATGACAATAATAAACTGTACAATTCAAAAAAATTTGTTGGTAAAATTGATCATATTAATGTAACTTGTCGGATAATCTAAGGATTTGATTATTGGAGTAGAGATTGAGTTACGCTTTTTAAAGTTAGACATTTAAGTCTATTCTCCAACGTAACTTCATTCTTTTGATATCATGTCATTAATTTAAAGAAACTGAAACTAATACACTAAAGGAAATGGGAGAAGCTACTAACAATATAATTTTAAAAAATACAAAGGAAAAGAGAAACAGTTGCTTCAACTAATATTCTCAATCATACCGACATCATAACAAGAAGTCCAACTGAATTTAATGATTTATCAGTTGGTGCTACTGACCTTATATATCTATTGTTTTCAAGTAACAACTGAAATACTTTCAATAGTTAAAACTGATATCTAATTGTACAGTTTAAGAGAAAACATAAATATGCTTTGCTTGCTGATGTTTTATTTTTCTATTTATAAATTTTGCTATTTTATTATAATTACATACTTATTACATGCATATTTAATCTATATTAATATTATATTTTTGCAACAAAGAAAGCATTTTCGTAAAAAAATTAAGCAATAAAAGTATTCAAAAACAAACAATTTCAAATAGTTTTCGGACTGCAAGAATCAATAATGATGATTTACAGTTAAAGATTAAATGAGAAAACACTATAAGTTTCTTGTAATGCATTTCAACTACAACGCCAGTAATTACAATGGACAAATATAAAATTTAAATTATGTAAATATCGTTCGTCTAACATATCAATTAAGAACTAATGAGTAAAAAACCTTCATTAAAGCACCATTCAAGTTGTAGTAATTCTAATTCTCAAAAACCTACAAAATGTTAATAACAAACAATCAGTCAAGCTCGAAATGGAAAGAAATACGTACTAAACCAGTATCATTCCAACTTTCGTTCTGATTTTAAGTATTATTTGCGATTTTTTAAAATCAACGCAAATAATAACACGCTGTAACTTTCTTCTTTCCAAGTGATTTTCTTTTAATGATACTGTTTTCTCAATGATTTGGCACATAAACATAAAAACCTTTCTGCAAAATTGAAACGGACAATTATCTTAATAACGCGTCTACAAAGTGTTTTATAAGAATCAACATTACTTTTGTTCGTAATTCATACAACAGTCTGTCTGTGGTGTTTCTCGGTTCTTCTCTCTCTTTTTCTATCTATCCGTTGGTTTTATCACGTAAAATCAATGTTGACGATTTCGTATGATTTGTATTCGCAAAACTTCATTCGCCAAAAGCACGCAATTGCACATATTCATCATCATGATGCTTATAGGACGTCAATAGTTTGATGGAAAATATCTGGAATGAGAAACGAACTGAATGATGCGAATGAAATGAAAAGAAGAAGAAAGAAAGAAAGATTGACAGTATGACCCACATTTAGCCTACAGGTCATAGGCTAGTCTGCCATATTGATTCAGTTCGCTCTTAAACACAGCCTCCATTTCATTTCATTTGACCCCTGGAATCAGTTAATACTTTCCTCTTGCTCTCATAACTACTACCTGTTCACATGTCTCTTTTTTTGTTTGTTGCGTTCAAGCAGTCGCGCTATCTGCTAGCATCGATTATGTTCCTCACTTTGCAATTCACTATGCAACTGTAACCCTGTTTCTCTTCCTCTCTTCTCTTCTTCTCATACTTCTGTTTTTCTCTTTTGCCACCCTCTTAAACTACTTCTGACGCAAAATCATACATTTTCTGTGTTTCGTTGATACGAAATCACTATTTCGAAGCAAACTGTTCGAACCATTTTTCCAACTGTTTTCATTTCGTATCGAGGCTTACTTTGTTTCCTTTTTAGCTTGACGTCTTTACCATTTGATTTGTCCGCGGCGTGTTGTTACTTTGATATTGAAACAGTGCATAATTTATGTGCCATCAAAATCACGAGCTATTTTTTAAATAGAATATTTCATACAGATTTCGGATTTGGGAATAAAGCTTGTGTTATGTACGGATTTTGAGCACTCAAAATAATGGCAAACCTATGTATTTCGTCAAAAAACCATTCAACCATTCAGTCATTATGTACACGTAATGTTATTTCAAATTATTGAGAGATAATTAATTTTTCTTGATAATTGATGATTGCACTCAGTTTAGTATTTTATGCATAATGTGAAAACGGGAATTGAAATTAATCTCTCGAGATTAAGCTTTCGTCATACATACCACTTTAAGTGTTATACCTCTTTCATACCTTTTCGTATTGTTTCACCAATTCCAATTAAATCATGAAATCAAAGGAATTATTAAATTCTTTAAGGTACTGACCCAATTTGTCAAAGTTATAATTCGTACTTTTCTAAACAAAAGTTTTCCTTAACATTTAGTTCGACAAGGATGAAACATTTGTGTATGCATTATGCTAAGATAAAAAGATCGCGCTCATTGTAATACAATTTTTTCCAAATAAATTATGCACCGTTGAAATATGGTAATTCGTGGTTTTTTCATGTATTGATTCGTTCAGTTGTCCCCTTTCGGTAACACTTACTTTGACAGTCTTATATACCCACTTTTGAATTAATATTATTACAAATACTTGATCTAAGATCAAGCAGTATACTAATTAATAAATACCTATATATTTTCGCATTCTAATGCAACTTTGTTTAAGAAGTAAATTGAATTGAAAAGAAATAACGTAATATGCATTGTTTATAAATTATTCAATGTTACTTTCTAAATTAGAAACATCTGTTAACAGTTAGTAAGATATATTATTGCAATATGTTACGTTTAACAATTTTCCAATGTTACAAAGTTTTATTATTCTAATAACTAATCATTATTTAAAGTGGCATAATTTTCTTTGTTACATGAAACAATACATTTTACTTAGTGTTTATTTTTAAGTGAATTTTCATATTCAACTTTGCCGCTTTGAAAACCTCATCCCCTTTTCTAGACTTAAATACTTTAATAATAGTTCCGAAAAGTGACAATTACTGAAAACGTTTTATAGTCGAGTGAAACGACTGCACTTCACATAATAACAAACTTTCTTAATACCAAACTTCACTCTTTTTCAAAATGCTTGTACATAACAACCTGAGCCTTAAAATGTGTTTGAGAATAATATGATATGGTATCATCGGTTATATTTAATAATAAAACTAAAGTAAGCAATTAACAGAAAAAAACAAAGTTTAAAAAATATGTATTTTCTCCACAAGAAAGTAGGCATTTAATACGCTGCTTCAAGAATCATATACTCAATTTTACAGTGACTTATTTATTAACTTTTTTAAAAACAAATGTTTCAATAGCATGCTTTGAAAGATTTATTTTCTTGATTTTTTTTATTTTATAAAAAATATTTGCACGGAACTAGCAAGTAAAGTTTTGCGTGCTTTGCTTTGTGTGTACACAGTATTTTGAAATTAAATAAAACAATTTTATAATAACAACAATGTTTATTAACCCTTGATTATCGTTAGGACTGATATAATTCACGTATAAACCATAAATATAAATACTTTACAAATGAAAACGTAATATATTTATAGATAAAAAGTGTAAATATAAGATAAACAACTCGACAAAAAAAGGAATTTCAATAAAACCTTAAGAATCAAAATTAGATTTTTTTAAATTAATTTATTTACGTTAACATATATTTATCAAGTATAATGCTTTATTAAAGACTTGTAATGAAAGTCATCATAACAATAATAATAATTATTATTATTATGACGGCTTTTTATACAAACTTTTCATTGGTTAAATGCATGTATTTTTGGCATTTCATTTCAGAAGTTCAACTTAAAAATTATTAATATTTGAAATATATTCATTAACATTTATGAAATTTCATAAACATTGTTGAAACATGATAAGGTTACATATACAAAATTACAAAAATCTATGGAATGATGAATTTGAAATGAAAAGAAAAATAAAACTAAAAATAACAGAAATGCTAGAAGTTTATTTACATTAATATTATTATTAATATTATTACAAATAACGCCTCGAGAATAAACTATCGTTTGGCAGAACAAGTACATAGAAATAATGAAAACAGAACAAAATAATAAGAAGTATTAAATAGTGGAAGGAAGACAATGTCGTTGGAAAGCCAAATAACGCATAAGACGACATTTAAAAATTATAATAAGTCTCCGATTGTTTAATATAGTCCGGCAGTTCATTCCATAATATTCTGTATTAAAGATTTTTTTCCACAAATAAATGCAATACTCTTATTTGAATATTTGAAAATTTAAATTAATACAATTTTTGTATATGATATTATTGTCTTCATTATTTTTTGGTCGCAAAATGTTTGTGAAAATTGAAATACATTTGTTAACAAGATAAGAATTTCTTCATATGTCATTACATTGTGTAAAAAACAAACACAAACTTTTACTTTATTGAGAAATTTAATTTGATTTTGTTTATGCTTTATATACATACAATACAAACGAATTTGAAAAAGAAAACTTTTTTCTTTACAACATTTTTTAATGCAACGTTATGTTTAAAATAAATAATAAAGCCATTGTACTAATTGGCAATTTAGTTTTGCAGATTTTATGATCGACTTTTCAATTAAAATAAATCTTAGTTAAATATTGATATATTTCTTATCGCTGAATTTATAATCGACTTGCAAATAAGATTATTCTATTTTTTCTTATTACTTTCTTCTGCGATAGTTATAGGAGCGATTAAAAATGTAGTATTTATTTGACCGTATATCTCAATGAACGATCAAAAAAAATCTGTAGAACAATATCCGAGATGATATATTGCATGCATAAACAGCCAAGTTTCTAGTCATTTTCTACACACGTGATACATAATTACAGACAAAGTGGTAGCTTGAGTATTGGCATAAAATCATTACAACTACTGGATATATGGTGTGTAACTTTAAACAGATGGTCTTTTCTTACAACGAATTAGCTTTTAGAATTAATGCAGTTACGTAGCGTAAACTCCACACAAGCGCGTTTTCTATCGCGAACTAACTTGTTGCCAAGTAGCAGACTCTCGTAAAACACGCACTGTTTTCACACATCATAAATGACTTAATGTGAAGTTAAATTTCGGTCTCGTGAATGGAATGCTAAAATCTTCACCTTTCAGAAAATAGTTAAGCTTTAACAAATATTTTTATTGAACAATAAATAAGTTATTTTTAACAAATATACACCGTAATAGAGATAATTGCGTCAGTGCAAAAAGTGTTTTTCTCCGTTTTTTAAAACCTATAACGTTTTGTTATAAAATGTTTTCTAGTCGATATTTTAATTTAATTTTTCATTAAATTATAAACATTCAGCAATATTAAATTGAAGAAAAAATAAGAAATAATGAAACACAATGAAAAGCAGGGAAATAATCACATTGTCATAGTTATTTCAGATTGTTATACCTGTATATATTAATAAATTGTATATATTGAATAAATATATATATATGTTACCAGAAATCACAATAGGTAACTAATCACTGAAAATAAATAGGAATGGTTTTCACCTATACAAATTTAGGTCTTCGCACTTAGAGAACAAGTTAAAAAGTTTTTACAAGATATAAGTTAATGCTGTAAATATACATGTAGCGGTACAATTCTCAATGTCTGTTAATTAGCAGTTACACAAAACGTTTGCCAGATGTTTCTACATATTCGTCGACCAAGAAATGCGTTTAACTGTGCAGACAATAGTAATTTTCGTGAAGTTAAAATGTATTTAAATTGTGTAATTGTATCATAAATACAAAATTTTAACGGTACAGAAATGCTTGTATTGATATTAACAGTTACAATCTATATTACTGATGTAATAGTGTATAATCAATAGACATGAGAAATTGATAGTTACATCTAAATCACAAAGCTGTAGATAAACGTTTAACTAGTTCATCTAATAGAATTTATAATTCGGAAGAACTTGATGCATTCATGAGTTCAGATAATGAGTATTTTAACTGAATATATATTGTTTATATTTAATAATTATACGTTTTCATTAAAATAGCATGTTTAAACACTGAAAGGCAATATTTGAATACAGTGCTAAAATAAATTGATACGTAATATACTCACTGCCTAACCAAAACTAATATATTACTAACTTGCACAAAAAAATCTTTCGATTAGAAAAGTAAATTAAGTAATAAATATAAGTAAATACTTCCTACTCTTATATTCATTGTACAGTGTATTTAAATTGTAATTATGTGTCACTTTACAGTACTGTTTACCATAGAGAAAATAACAAATTGTAACGTTGTACTGCAATAAGCGCAGACAGTTTAGTCATTTCCGCACAGTCTGCGCCCATAACAGAACAACCGTGTAGTTAGTATATTATAAAAGAATCTATATTATATAGATACTCTAACCTGTATCTGTACAAACAAAATCGTCAACTTTGTACACTCGTTGCGTAATTGTCTATTTCTTCATTTTATAACTTTACTAGCTGAAGCCCCGGCTTCGCCCTGTCAAACCCTGTAATCTTTTCCCTATGACCGTGTATGAGTCCTTAATAAATTCCTACACTGAAAATAAAATGCAGAGTTAAAATGACTAATATTTTGAGTCAGAAAAAAGTAAGAGTTAAAATTGACTCAAAAAATGTAGTCAAACATCATATTTGACTCAGAAATATAGTCAAATTTAACCATTATTCCAGTTACAGCCGGTTTCACTATAAATAAAAGTTAAACTGTGTCTACAACACTATTTCTTATTCATGCCAACTTAAAATTTAGTCAAGTTGACATTCGTAGTTCGGTTGCCTACATTCAGATTGTTTTCTTTTCATAATCTTAACCTATTAAGTGAAGTGTTATGGAAATTGTCGGTGTACTTTGACTATATTTCTGAGTCAAAGTAACTCTGAATTTGAGTTGTGTCCAATTTGACTAAAATAAAAGTCAGAATTACTCAAAGTCATTAAAATTTTTCTCAGTGCAGCATGTCTTTTACACGATTATAATAAATGTTGCGCCATGAAGTTTGATTTTTTGAATATTATAGTAGCTAATCGTGAGATTGCAAATTAATCAAAAAAACGAAATAAAATTATGTGGAAACTGTATAATAAGATTACCTAGAATTAAAAAATGCAATTATACTTTTGACAGTGGCTGAAAACAGCAAACAAAAATGTCAAACTGATGAAATGTCCAATCTATTTTCTTGATAATATTAATTAAGATCCAGTGGCAAAATAAATTCACATTTAGGTCGAAGAATATTCTAGAACATTTATCAGTAACGATTTTATAGTGTAAATATATTATATTACACTAGACCTAATTTAAATTGGTAGTGACCATGCTAACTGGTTTTTTTTGTCTTTAGCCATGCAATAGTAGTTGATGGAACCAATTTTTAATAAATGAAATATTGTTGGTTGCAGCAACTATTAAAAGACAGTAATATTAACAATACTTTCTAGGTTATTATAGGCATAGATGAATAGTTACAAAAAATAAGAAATTAATTTAAAGAAATAATAAATAAGAAATTAATTTAATGCGAAATAATATATAAATAATTTCTGAACGTTAGTTAATTATGAAATGGTGATGACTTAAAACGAACTTCTTTAAATGAAGAATTCATACATTCTTGTAATTTTTAACGTAATTTTTAATTTGTCATCTACTTGCTAATATCAAAGTTATATTTTTACGATTTTTGGTTATTTGGGAATACTTTTAAAGCACTGATGAACAGTTTCAATGCGCATTGAAGACATATCCCATATGGAATTATTCAATTGGCCCAATGTTGGGCCATCATTGGCGTAATTCGGTATGACGTTGGCAGACAACAATAGCTTGATATTGGAAAGTCGTTGGGATGAAACGCTACCCCAAAGTTGATTAACAACGTTGTTTCGGCGTTGGCTTCCTAGTCTTCTTTCAGTTGCAATGTTTTTATGACGCTAGTTAACCAGTCTTGCTTCAATGTTGTTTGCCAATATTGTTTCGACGTTGTTTTACCACGTTTACGCCAACATTGTATTTTTTATAATACAAAAATATTTATTATAATATACACATTTTTTCAAATTTATTTAATTTTTTGTGTCATTTACAATTATATTTCATAATTAAATTTAGGTTCGAAGGTAAAGTTGCATTGTTGATTCTCGAAGGTTTGAACTCGTGCCTCCAACGCGATAGTCCGTCGCCTTATCCACTGCTCCAGTCCTTCGGTTATTCATTTCAATTTCAATAGCTCCTACACTTTGGCATTTTAAATCGTCACAACGTTGTTAGCCAACATTCTGCCAACTATTTTAAAAACTGATTATGCCTAAGGTTTTATATTAATAGGAATAATGTCTAATTTTTATAGTGATAATTTATTAATTTTAATAAGCAATATAATAAATAAATAAATAATTATGTATATTATTTATGAAGATGAATAATTAAATATTAACTTATTTATTAATATACGAATACATGTTCATTTTGTATTGCTTATTTATAAAATGAAAAAATGCGTTTAAAAATTTGAATTTTTGCTATAATATTTTGAGCATAAATTCTCATCAACATTAGTATCATTTACTATTAATATATGAATATTGTCAAGTATATATATATATATATATATATATATACCCAAGTAAAAATTTGAATAGGCATTGTCTAGTTTTTACAAGGCACTTGTAAGGTAACTGTGAGTTTAACTTGTCAAGGCAAAACTTGCGAAAAACTTGCAAGGGGATCATAAGTAAATCTAGAATAGTTAAAACTTGAATATGCCTCGTTTTGTTTTGCTCAAGTTTCACTATACAAATACTTGTCAAGGCGAAACTTGCAAAAAGCTTGTAAGG
>JABFPJ010002834.1:0-18058 GCA_022817425.1 Gryon sp. ZL-2020
TTCTTTGTACAATTGTATATACACCGAAATACATCATTTGCGCCTGTGCAATGGCTACCATTTTATACTTAAAGTAAATATATGGCTGATTTTATACATACTGTATACACCGGCAGCATATACTGTATGGGCAGATGTGAAGCTCATTTATTTCGTGCTTCCTAATGATATATATAATACATCTATAATATATAATGATTAATTAAAGTGAAATAAGAACTAAAGATAAGTAGCATTTTTTTACTTTTTTATTATTCAAATAATAAATTTCTATTTAATATTTCAGTAATAACTAATAATAAACAAACAATTTATAACAAGGAAATGGTAATTATTTCACCAAAAAAGTATACAATTAAAAAATAATATGCAATTCTTAACAATTATCTAATAAATAATAATTATTCAATCATATGTTTGCAAGTTATTTGCAATTATGTATTATCATTATATATAAAATGTGTATTGAAATATAGACAAATGTTTAATGTGTTGTTTTTGTACTAATAAAAGGTAATTATTATTGGAAACTGACATCCGATGGAGTCGCTGCTGGTTATCCAAAAATGATTAGTTCATCGTGGAAGGGTCTGCCGGGAAATATTGATGCTGCATTTACATATAAAAATGGCAAAACTTACTTCTTTAAAGTAAATATACGTTAAATATAAAATAAAAATAAGAAATAAATAAAAAGGCAATATTGAAATAACATAACGATTCAATTATTTGTCAGGGTTCAAAATACTGGCGATTTATCGGAAAGAAGATGGATGGTAATTATCCAAAAGAAATAAGCGAAGGCTTTACAGGCATTCCTGACAATTTGGACGCTGCAACCGTTTGGACGGGTAATGGTAAAATTTATTTCTACAAAGGAACAAAATTCTGGAGGTTCGATCCTAATCAGAAGCCACCAGTAAAGAGCACTTATCCAAAACTCATATCCAATTGGGAAGGTGTACCGGACAATTTGGATGCTGCACTCACTTATCAGGGATATACGTATTTCTTCAAAGGAAATGCTTATTATAGATTTAATGATAGAACCTTTTCAGTAAGTATCTGTATTATTACATTTATTTTGATCATTTCAATCGATCAAATCAAACTAACTTAATGTTGATGATTAAGGTGGATAAAGCGGATCCAGCATTTCCCAGATCAATAGCTTACTGGTGGTTTGGATGTAGATCTGCCCGAAAAGGAACGCTAGGTAATTCACCCTGGAATACAAATTATGCCGACGATCATGATGACGCTTTAGGATATTTCTCGTCAAATCTGGCGAATGTTGAAAAACATTTTCATGACGACGAGTATGACGGCATCCATGATGATGATGATGACGTCAGTGACATCATACTTGATGCAGGTATAATTCACTATCTGACCAACGCGATTAGTATAACTTAACTACAAGTTAAATACGTTAATTCTTATGAACTGAAACTGTAAATACTTTTTTTAAACTTCAATTGATACAAATTTAGTCACTGTTTGACCATATTTATTTTGTTTATACTCTATCTATTTGTTATTTATTTAAAATGTTTTAAATTAGTTTAATTTAAATTAATTAGTATGCAACATGTACTCAGACTCTAATAATAATAATAATAACAATAACGTAGTATAAAAAAGTCAGTAATCACGTTAGAATTGGCGGCTTGTACACCTGGCTAGTATGCAATTAGAAGTAGAAACAATACAAATCATTCATCATTCAATCATTAATATTGGTGCATTTATTCAACAAATGAATATTGTCATTGATAGGAACTTGATGAAATTTATCGTGCTAATTTGACTTGAGACTAGATACATGAAGAAAATAAAATAGTTATACATACACTTGAATCTAAATCTAAAAAGACACGTTTGCTTTAAAACTGGAGATTACATTTATTTGTATTAAGAGTACCATTTGAGTACACTCTATGATAGAAAATTTGTTAGTTTTTTTTTTTTTTTTTTTTTTTTTTAAGTAACAAAAGTAATTAGAGTTGGATGATGTTTTATACAATCACATTTATCATTACACAAAGATTGCGATCAAAATTGCTTGACACGGAAGTGACGTAACAAGACGACATGACATGTTAGACTGCTAATTTCCTTATTGAATAATATTATAATTGCTTAAAAATAACTATGACAATAACATTCAATACACGTGTGTTTTATTTAGGGCTCTTTGTAATTATTACGTTGTAAATAGTTAAATAATGATTAAACATTGTACTAATCATTTGAACATTTTGTTGACAAACCGTATCAATTGATATATTAAAATGCTTTAAATGTGTGTTATTTCGTAATAGTATATTAGCCAGGCTAAATTATAATGTGAATTGAGTATGTATAACGATCAAAATGATATAACAAAAATGATAAAAGGAATATACGATGGATGTCGTCGATACATCGTCGTCGTTGAGTGCAGTCAGAATTGTTCCAGAGAAATGATTTAAGTATATACATAAGTGTAACAACATTTTACATTAGCAAATGTAGCATTTTTTATTTGTTTTTGGTTCTGGTACTCTTGTTTTCTCTTGCTTCCTCGATTACTTTTGCATTTCATCAATTTTTATTCTAATCGTTTGAGTACACATTGCACTTTTCTTCTTTTCATTTGTTTAATTTGATATCCTTTGTTTTTTTTTTATTTTTATTTGTTTATATGTGCAACCTCATTGTACATCCAATAATTTATTGAGTGTACAACTTTTGTTGGTCTTTCTTTGTTTGAATTATTTTGCATGCTAATTATTTTGATAAACGTCCACTAATTTATAATGTGTTGAAGCATCATACGAAGGCATAGTGGAAATTGGCAATAATAACAACAACAACGTAACAGAATTGCACATTTAACAAGTGAATGAGGTGAAACATTTATTGGAGATGAAATGAATGAATACAACTAATCGAGATATGCGTTTTCCAGACACACGCTCTCTCAATTTTACTTAAATTATAATCACATGAATTATGATCTCAACCACTATTCTAACTCGACCAGACTTTTTCCGCTAACTTTGAGATCAAATTCGTTTACGCTAAGAAAAGTTTCAACAAAATGCACAAATATTCATTATTCTTTTACTTTTTACTTAACAAATATTTATTACATTATTTTCTTAGTGTAAATAAAAAAGTAATTATAGATTCCCATTTGTGTGTTTGATTTTGATATGTTCAGTAAATAAAATGTCTTTTTTGTTGTGTTACATTAGATACATCTTTCAACAATAAAATTTACAATACGTTAATTATACAACTGAAACATCATTTTGTTTGCTGAATTATCTTGCACTTTTTATGCACGGTTTGCGTTTCGTTGCACGTTAGACACCTACCTTATGACACTTGTAGTTGAATGTTTTAAATAATTAAATAATTACAGAGTAGAAGTTGATTAACTTTTAGATATAATAATTCAAGTAATGTTTATATGGATGTAGTGTAAGCAATTAGTTATATCAAAAAAATATATATATATTTATTGTAAAATTGTAGTGTTCATAATAAAGTCAAATTATTCTGGTTTGTATTACTGCCGGTTTTAGTTTAAAGGCTTTTCTATATCTGTATGTTTGCACGCATACTGCCTCTAATTTTTGGTCTTTTATATATTGCACTTAATCATTTTATATTTCGACTACTTTTCATAATGAAAGCTTAGTAATTGATTGACTTTGCATTTTCATATAATTATATTAGATATAATTAGATGTATAATAATGCCGAATTAAAAGTTCCAAACAATTCCAAATAAATGTTTCAAATTTCCTAATACACACACTTAAACATTTGTATACATACATATAAATGGTTTGTATTAAGAATTGTGCAACATTTATTTGGAATTATTAGGAAACTTTAACACGGCAAGATATATATAGAAGTATAACATGTTATGTTTTACGATTTGAATGTAATTATATTTGAAATAAAAGCAAATAATCATTAGAATAAATGTAATAATGCCGAAGAAGCACATTGGTTAATTGGAGATTGAAAGAATGATTGATTAAACATTTTAGAGCGTTGAAATATCCGGATGCTTACGTAGAAAATACGTACAATGTAGCAAATTTAGCTAAGTAACGTCAATTTTAACCAATGTCTACGTAATCAGCCAGACATGTCAATCTTCTATAAAAGTTATTTCAATTATTTTGTTTAACCTAAAATCTAACATGTGTTGTTGGGCTTTCAAGTACTTGTAAACTATGCAACTTGAGTATTTTTTACTTATAAAACAATACATTTTTTCAATTATTTCACATAAATGCATGGTTGTTTTTTTGAAATATTTGAATGCATATTTTGCTGCATTAATTGAATAGCATGTTGGATTAATGAAATAGATTGAACCTACCGAATAATAAAATTACTGTCAACTCATTTTTAAACAAATAGAGATTCCTATATTTCAAACTGATTATGTACAATCCTAACTTAAAATGTGTTTCATTAATTTGTGTCATAAAAGATGATCTAATAATAAATAGTTATATAGAACATGAGTTGGCAGATACTTTTCGGTAGATTTAACCTATCCTGTGAATTCAACATGCTATCAATTTAATTATTATAATTTATTATAAATATTGAATTTCCATTTCAATTTTATGCAATCTTTGCATTTATGCTTATACTAATTTGAATAGTCAAAATTAATAACTATAATTTATTTACTAATTATCTTTATTATAATGATAAGACACATTTTTTTAATTAATTTGTTGATCAATTTCTACACCATATAATTTGAATACTTAAAAGTATAATTGTTTCTTCTCATCTTCATTGCAAATTAATAAAAATACAATCTTATTTAATATAATATCAAATATTATAAAAATCAAAAATACAGGGTGAGATATTAAAAAAATATGTATAATTTATCAAATTATATATTTTACATATTGATTAATTGTTAAATCTATTAATTTAGATTTCTATAATTTTCTTATAGTAAAAAATATATATATATTTTTTTTAATAAAAAAGTCATTAAGCTTTCATCCATTGTAGTAACTAGTAGAGTCCAAAACAAACATTGCACTGGCTTATCAGTCGCACCAAAGCCACATCATTAATACAAATAATAAAATAAAAATAATAACAATAATAATAATAATAGTAATAATAATAGTAATAATGAAAAAAGGAATTGATTAAATTGGAGAATTGAATAATTTTTTGCAGCTTAATGTCTGACAGGCAATAATAAATATCTCCCCTGAAAAAAGTCCTTAATTTGAGCTGGACAAAATGATCAACAAGTGGAATAAAATAGCATCACTCTGTCTGTCTGTCTCTCTCTATCTCCTTGCGAGTCAGTCTATCTGTTTGTCTAAGTTTCGAGCAACGAGACGCAAATTGTTTGATTGTACCTAATTGATGTGTACAATCGTGCTTGCAGACACGAGACACTTTTTTTTGCGCTCAAATGGATTTTGGAAATAAAAGAAAAGAAAAGAAAAGAAAAGCTACAGGTCGAGTTTGAGAGTGGAGCCTACAATGGTGATGATCGTTTGCACAAATGAGAAGACGTACGTACGTTGTTTGTATTGCTTGCCTTCGTGCGATGATTCGCGCGAACCCAAAAAACACCAAATCAACTTATGCACAACAACGTCACACCTTCGCAGGAGAGACCGATGAACATCGTGTGACTTCACTTTACGAGAACGGTACCGAGTCCTCTGCAACAGCAGCGCACAATAACACAAATCCGTTGTGCCAACTGCTTCTCGTCAACCTTATAATGTTCCTTCTTACGAGATACGTCATTACCAGCTAACTCTCATCATTCCGACCAGTCACTTGACTAGACGCATTTTAACTCAATCCAATTACTTACATTTTTCACATGTCACAAGTTGTATTGTCGACAATGCTTGAATTTGAATTACAAGAAACAGGTAGTGCCAAAATGGCTGTGACTCGAAGATAACCAATATACATTATTCAGCTGGGGGATTATTCTCTTATTATCCAATTTTCAACAATATAACCATTTTTATCCAAATTCCATCTTATGCAAGACACATGAAATACTATAATTTATAATTGAAGCAAAAAGAATGACAACATATTTTGTAGATATACATTTTTGCCTCTGATTCGATTATATATACAATTGCTACGTAGAATCCCAGCTAGATTGTTGTATCACGATTTCATCTTCGAGTTTGTACACTGAACGAAGTTGGACTAATATTTACTAATAAAAATAGGAAATGAAAGTTTTATATCACATCGGATCTTCATTATAACAAAGAAAATAAAATGACCTAACTTGAACACTCATTTTTACAGTCAAGTAGATATCATAAGCAATTTTGAACAATTTATCCTAATATCCTTAAATTCACATTCAAAAGATACAAAATCAAACATAATATTAGCCTCAGTATACGTAAGAAAAAAATGTGCCGAAATTATCGTGCTACTTGTTTGTATTATTTTCAAATGTGATATAATAACTTGTGATTGGAAATAATTAGACATTGAAAAATGTGTACGATAATTTTGACCGACAATTTTTTCTTAAAAATAATCACACGATTCTTTTCTATGGTTTTGCGAAGAAATGCAGCTTATACTCAATGAAACTGTCAATTTAATCAAGTCATTAATTAATAAATATAATGAAAGATCTGATGTCCGGCAATATACATCATTAATACGTGATGAATGTATTTTTATATAATTCATATATTTGTCTGATTATCCTAGCAAATAACAATTGTTTGAATTGTATTGAATATATATATATATATAAAATTGCCTTTCTGAATAAACATTGAACAAAGTTTGAATGACTTAATGATATTAATATTTTTTAAGGATTAACAATTGCTTGTTTGCTACGATAATGTATGATAATTTGCATTTTAAATTATTCAAATTCAATATAAATTATATTCAAACAATTTTTGTGCAAATCAAAAGTTTGATCTTAGATGTGATTGTTTCATATAAAATAAATATATTAAATTGTAGCACGAAATAACAGAAAGTTTTGAGAAATCCAAGTGAATGTCTATTTTACGATATAATGATATACTTATAATTTGTTATGTACACGTTTAAACAAAATTATCATTTATCTGTAATATATAGGGTATGTGGTGGTTTTGTCAATCTAATTGTCGGCATAATCATCTCAAGAAAATCAGTTAAACTATTTTAAATACAGTATTATTAAATTTGTGTAGTACATTTTATTTTTGGACTTAAAGCTTTGTGGTAAGATGAGACAAATCTTAAGTAACCGTTTGCTTATGGATTTTCGTTGATTGAGTTTGTTCAGCCCATATCAATATATCTTTACTGCCTTTAATTAACTACGTATATAATGATTATATGTATGTATGTAGCAACGACATCCATTTTATCAACAACTTTTCACTGCCTTTCCAATTCGAAACAAATATTTCATGCAAATTTTTGGTCGCAAAAAATCCATTCATCCATTTATATTCATTTTGTGTTTATCACATGAAAACGAACTGCAAAGTGCAAAGTGAAGTGATTCTAAAATGATATATATACATATATATAAAAATGTGACTTTTAAGAAGGCGGAAAAGTATTTTTCGGAACGTAGAAAAATTGTATAATAGACTGCGAGCATTTAAGTTAGCGATCTTTTAATTGTAACGAATGCCTTGACACTAAGTGCCTTAGAAAGTATTTTTGTATATTACATAGTATAGAAATATCGGAAAACCAGAGCGACTCCTATGATGTGCGTTGAATTTTTGTATTGAATGCCACGTGGAACGACGACTGTTTTAATATTGCGTTTAATTATTGTAAATAATTCATATTTCTCCTCAATTATAATTTAGAGAGAATGTCACTTTGTCGGAATTTAAATTCACATTACAATTGCGTTTTTAAATGTGTCTTTTAATTCTGAAGCTTGTACTCCAATCATTTTAATATACAATTGACTAAACATAATCATATATATATAATATACATATACACATATACAGTAAACAAACATACCAATATTATTGTGGCATGTGTGTTCTGTTTCTATCAATTTTAAACAATTTCACAAAATATTTAATGTGACTTGTTTACTTTAAGTTTGGTTAACGAAGAATATTCGAAATGAAGCAAGATTTGACTACTCATTTTGATAATAATAATAGACAACTGCCGTTGGTTCAAACGTACTTATGGATGGTTGTAGAATGTGAATAATCTAAACTAAATGACATTTCAAGTATTAGTAGAAACAGAAATAACATGTTATCAAAATTAAGAATAATTATGTTGTATTACGTGTACTTAATCTATAAGTGCGCTCAAATTAAAATGAAACTAAAATAAGAAGAAAAGGTGTGCACTGGTAAAAACCTTACAATGCAATAAATAAATAATCAGTGAAAAAAAGTTAATATTTTGTCGTCAAATTGTGTTTTGTAAATAAATAATTGAGTCACTTACACTCATTCATTAATCAGTCTATCTGTTATCTCTTTTTTGTGTATATATGGAACATTTTGTATTGCAAGGTTTTTACGTGTTACTCGTGCAAATCAGGGTGCTAACAACACATATCATAAACATAAACCATAAACCTTTCCACATTATGGTTATCAGCCTTAATGTGAACAATTATTTCTGCATTGTAATATATTTTCCATAAATAAATGTAATAATAATTTTTTTTCATCTATCCAATTTTTTGTCTTACTCTTTTACTTTCGAAACAATTCAAATTTTACATTTTCTAAGTTGACTTGTTCCATTATTTGTTTACTTTTCTCTAAACACAATTGTTATTTTTTTAGTACTATGTTAACTTTGATGTAAGCAAAAGTTATAATAATAGTTTTTATTCAAATGCACTTGAAACATAATGCAAAAAAATGAGTCAATTCTTAATATCATTAGTGAATAATAAATATGAAAATAGAAAAAATTTTGTGTAATAGGCGTAAGTTCAACAAAATGATAAATTTGAATATAATATAATATTTATTATTTCAATTTTGTCGTTATAACATGGCTTTTTAGATGTGTATATAATTAAAAACTGATTGTCCTTTTGCATATAATAATGTTCAACTTTTGAAATATTGAAATTGTATATATGGATCCGTATGATGGAAAAATAAGAGGATAAAGAAGCAAAGGTGGTCGGTAGGAGCAGTTGAGTGAATAACACATAAGAGCATAATTTTGAAGTATATGTGCCGCCGCACTCGAAATAATAACGTAGACAAATTGTAAGAATACAAATAAATAATTGGTGTGTCTTATTGGACGGCGAAAGGAGTGTTTGTAAAGAATGTGTAGCATTCTTATATATATAATAGAAAAAGTTGGCTATGGATCACTTGGCTATGCCAAAAGTGGACATTAAATTTGTCCGCTTGAGCGATCGAATATGGCTTGGGGGTCGTGGCACAACATGCGCCCAATTCAGCATGTGGCACGCGCGCGCTCACACGACAATAATCCACCACACCGATTCGTCTTAACGCATGCCATAAGAAAACCCACACTTCAACTAACGTACAACGAATGCCAACTCCAAAGGTAGGCTATAGTATTCATATTAGTTCAATTATTATCCTCATAATAATAACAAAAATACGTTACTTTGTAATTACGATCAGAATATAAAGAAACCAATGCATTGTGAATGATACGTGCGTATGCACTCATTCATTTCATCTTTCTATTTCTATATAATAGACCTGCAACTGCTTTATTTATCATTTTACAAAATTGTCTATTAATATTCAATATTTATAATTATGCAATATTTCAACTTAGCCTAATGTACATTTGTATTCTAATAGCATTAATTAATTAAACAATTAAAAACGCTCGTATTGTTTTATTTCATGAGTTCAATACGCGATCGCAAATGTAAAATGCAGATGAATATAAATAAATCAATTGTAAACATTACGTATATATTAACCCATTTATATATTTGTTAGATTTGTGTCAATAGACGTGTGTATTTGGTCATTTGTGAACGTCAAAAATTTGAACTTGTTTCAAAGGCTCTTTAACAATTAAGAAACAACTGCAAATGTACAATTCATCACAGCTTTTTATTGTTATGAACAGCGTAGGTATTGAAGCACTATTTCTTAACCCGTAAAACAACCCACGTGCGACGCCATACACATAAGTTCCGTTTCAATATTTTAGATCAACTCTGTAAGATAATTTAAGTAAGTGTACTTATTACTCGCCAAGTGTTAATCAACAAGATGCTTTTTTCTACTTGCAATCTAACTTTCACGTCAAGCTCCAAGAAATTTTAAATAATAATAATAATAATAATGTTATTTTTTAATCGTTTATCAAATTTGCAATTGTATTTGATTGTAGCATTGTTTTATTTATTTTGTTTTTTCATTAAAATCATTCAATTTCTTTTCAGTCAAATATTTATAATTTTTTACATTAACTTTTTACTTTCTTTTTTATTTTTTCATAATTTGACTATATACGTTGGAAATATGTGACATGAGTAGCGGGTGGGAAGTTATGTTTGAAAGAATGTTAGCGCTATAAATTTTTTTGTTGATAAGATTCTGAATACACGTGGACTCTATCCTTCCTCAACATTTATAATTAATTTAAAAAAGAAACATGACAAAATGTAAAGAAAAAATACAATTATACAATGATTTTTGCACACTTTCTAAAAATATAATTTGAACAATTTTCATATGCATTTTAAAATTGAATAAACTGTTCAATTATTATTAAAACATTTTTTCTTTAACAAATGTTTTCCCTTTCGCCTCGTGTGTTAACTTTCGTTAAAGTGTAATCAAAATGAGTATAATGGGTTAATAAAAATAATTATTATATTATTGACATAATAGATTGACTTTTATCGCGTAATTGAATAGACATACTTTTGTGAAATAAAATGAAGTCCTATGTCGTTCCCCGCATAAAAGACACTGAATATAATATTTTAAAGTACAATATATAATATACAATCATGAATTATTTTTGTATATTCTTAAAAATATATACGAAATATTGTTATTTGTTGACTATGTAAAGAAACATAAACCTTATAAAAATCACTCCAACTTGACACCAAAACATTCGTACCATAATCTTTTTCAAAATATGTATGTTTATAACGTTACTCCTTTCATTTTTTTTGAATTGATGAATGCAGAATTTTTGAATTGTTGAAATTGAATAAAAGAGCATAGAGATATTATAAAAACGCGAAATTTGACATTTCGTTCAGAAAAGCATTAATGTATAGTATGGTATGGTAAGCGCAACAAGTGTCTCTCTCTCTCTCTCGAAGGTAGCCGGCTTGGCTTAGCCCTAACAAATCCCCTCTCTACGCTGCTGCGTTTCGGCTGGTTTCGGCGCACCAATCTTGCAACTGCGAGACTGCGAGTCTTGTTGAACTGTCAGTGCTGTGCGAGTGCTTTTTGTGCGCGCCACTTTATCGTATTTTATCAACAAACAAATGCAGTTTATTTTTTGGACCAATTTATCACATAATGTTATGTTTATATGTGTATTAGTTTGTGATGACATAATAAGTTGTTAACTTAACTTAATTGACAGGAATAAACAAGTTCAATCGTCAAATTTGATATCTATAAAATGTATTAATTTTAGGTAAGTATTTTAACTATTTATTATTTAGATTTATTAATATTGTTTAGAAAATAAAATAAAATCTAAATTATTGTCTATTTTGATAAATTAGATAAACAACACGTGGTGTAATTTTGTTTCGCCAAAAGTACCAATAAAATTGTGTACACAAAAGTAAAATCTCTGAACATATGACTTATAAGCAGACATTTTTGAGTATTATATTATAAAAGTAAATAGTTTGTGTTTATATGAGAAAAAGAAAAAAAAGTTGAGACAAGTTTAACCCTCATTGTATATTGATATTCGATTGTATAAACTTGAAAAGAGAAAGTTTTAACAAATCATTTTGAATACAATTTGTATTATGTATAAAGTATAACTTAACTTTGTTCAATTGAACATTGCTTTAGTCTTTTAGTTTGTTAAAATGCTAAATATATAAGCAACAATTAATTTTTCATTCATGTAACATATTAATAATATAAAAAGATAACGATAAGAATGACTTTTTATATCAAAAAAATGTATTCAATACTTTTTTTATGTTCTAATATCTATCAACTGTAAAATTTAAAATATAAAATATATTTCGAATGTAAGCATTTGTGAAAAGAAGCAATAAACTGGCTAAGATGCACAACTAGACCTTTCATCTTTACATTCATATCACTACATTCAATCATCACTTACACATATCACATCAATACAAGAAAACGTACAGTTTATACATTTTTCTTCTTCTTCTTCATAATATTTATTGATTATTGCTTATAACAACATATTAACTTAATTTATATTATTTGTTTCTTTAAAAATAGATTTGCCCGGTTCAGTCATTGGTTAAATTACTTTAAATATATATGTATATAGTAAATAATATTCATTTTAATAATACGATTTTATATATTATAGTCGAACGATTTATTATTTACGTTTGAATGCATAAATTAAAATTCAATTATTATATATACGCAACATGAAGATAGTTTTGGTTTTCAGTTCAATTTAAGTATAATTAATTAAGTATTTGGAATAGAGTATTATAAAACAAGCAACTTATTTTTAACCGTTGATATAATGATGAAACAATTGTTTCACTTGCGGCTTTTTAATTGAATGTAACATTGACATTCGAACTATAAAGAATATAATTAAGTAATTACATGTACGTGATAATTGAAACAAAAATTAGATTGTGGAAAACAGCATGTTGAAATACAAAATATGATTGATTGAGAGTTTTGTTATTTCTTTCAAAAATACAGGTATAATCCGTACCTTAATTCCAGATAGTTGATATCTTGAAACAATTTTAAGACGTTTTCTAAAAACAAAAGATAAAATATATATATCATAATTTTCCTTTCCGTTGACTCATATTTTAATTGTATTTTCTTTCTTTTAATTTAGTTATAATTTTTTGTTTACATTTCCATAAGTTGTTATATCAAAAGATTAAAAAAAAAAAAAATATTATTTTTTGTCCAATTCATAAATGCCGAGATTTAATTATAATTATACAAACATATCAATTCATATTTTGGAATATTTGTTTAATATATTTGATGTATGAAAAAAAGTTTTATAGAAAAAGTGAAATTTATTATAATAAATAATGAATTGTGATAGAAATGAGTTGATTGTAGTATCTGTCTAATGTACGAATATATTTTAACTATTTTGTGCTTAAATTACAAGCTGCATGCATTAACTCAAATTGTGAATCTGCCTGTATTTTCGTTTTTGTTTGTATATTTAATGTAATGTAAAAAATACGTTTAACAAAAATATATTAATTTTAAGAAAACAGTTAACATTTGATGCAATAACGGAAGCTTAAAATGTTTTTAATTGGTTTATTTATGCCATTGTGTATAAAAAATATTTTGTTTCATTAAACATATACTCTGTTTCCCATGTAATGCTATATATAAATGGCTATTCGAAAATGCTGATTGAGGATATTTTGAATCATTTGATATAGCGTCTGTATAATGTTGTCATACAAAATTGTCAACACTTTCCTTGTCTTACATGTATCAATAATATATTTATACTGTCACATATACAATATATTTTGTATTATGAAAAAATTATTACAAACAAGTGATAAATAGTTGTGTTTGAATTAATTGTATAAAGTATAACACATGACATAGGTTATTCAAATAATTAGAATAGTTTGTACAGCTTACTATTTGTTATCGACTTTGAGATGAATTTTATAAATGCTTATTATGTGATTATCGAGAATTCCACTGTACAAGTCCCTTGTCTTTATATTCATTTATAACTTTTGTTATCATTTTGTTGAGGTCTTCAAAATGTACTCCTTCACCACAACGTTTAACAAAACTCTTTACATTTGCTTATGTCCGAAAGCTTAAGTGCCACATTCCTATGTCACCAAAGATACAAAGTTGACACACGTGTAAAGTTGTAAGCATAGCAAGCATAGAAACATTTTTCAAGTCTCATTAATTATTATTTATTTGAATGAGTTTCAATTTTGCAAAATGAAATGTAATTGCTTGTATATTCAATTTATATCTATTATTTATTATTGTTTTAGATGTGTATTGATAGCAAACTTTGATGATTATTAACTAAAATTGTATCTTTCAATTTTAACATCTGATGATGCTATTGTTGTTTCCACTGTAACAGATTAAACATAAAACACAAAGATGAATAATTTTTATTTAAAGAATGTATTTATACACAAAATGCAAAGTAAAAAATATGTCTCTTAATGAAATGTTTACTGTTAACATAAAAAGAGTTGTTACATAATATGCAGCAAAATATTTGCGGTATTTTTCTGAAAATGTATCTGATTTTGTAATCAAGCGATACAGCATTACATCATTGTTAATTGATGACGACACTGACTTTTGGTCAATTTTCGTATTTGGTGTTCACGTAAAAGTGTTATTAAAAAAACAGTAATAAAGTAAAGCATGGAGAGTGAGAGGAGGAGCGCGCGATAGAAAGAGATGCCAATATGCAATCGGCCAGCACTGCCAATCGGCCAACGAACTTTCTTGTTCGCTTGCCTCAAGAGATTCCTTTATTTTGCTCTCCACGACTTACTTTTTCCATCCTTCTTCTATGCATCTTCTTACATTATTACTCTTACTCAAAATCAAAGTACATTCTTTTCTTGTATTCACACATAATATATAATTTTGTGTTATGTTTTTAAAAATAACCAATTTTAAAAATATCCTTATTCAAAGAAATGATTGATACTTTTGAATGTGTGTTACACAAAGTCTAGTAATAACAGCAAAGTGTGTAAAATCAAATTTGGTTTGTTCAATTTAAATGTAATAATGAAATAAAAGTGCACAACTTGCATTTTATTTGATCTACGTATAGTTATAATCAAAGTATAGTATGTATAATGTATGATGATAGCAGAAAAGATATTCATCATCACTGCGCTTGGCTTTAGAATTTGGTTACAATCACTTTTTTTGTCGAGCTTGAAAAGTTGAAGCCGTATTTTGTGTTTTTAGAAGCGTGGGAGAGCCACTCGATTGCGCTAGCAAATCTACATTAAGCATCAAAGGACGGACGATCAACATCTGTGCCTTCGAAACCCAATAGCTGTTCCGCACTGAAGGTGCGTATTCTATATATATAAATACACATAAATATACTCATTTCTCCCATACATACACATAAAGCATATCCTACTATGCATGCATTTTGTGCCTTTCTTTAATACTCTCCTTTTCATTTTTATCATTTTCATTTCATTCACTTTCATCTCTTATTTATATATGTTGACAATTCAACTTAAATTGCACGCAAACGTCATTTAATTTAATGCAACTGAAATACAACACTTGTCATTTCACTAATTCATTACAACTCATTAACATTTTAATATTAATTTCATTAACAAATAACTGAATACAACTTTCGCTGTAAATAATAAGAAATATACATATACATACGTTGAAATGAAATAAAATAAATTATAAATAAAAAAAAATTATTTCTATTGCATTTTGTATGACATCATTGAAAAGTTGCAAAATATAATTTAACCAATTATTATTTGAATCAGCACAATTTTGTAAGGACATGTAATTTATGAGAAATATATTTGTGCAACAATTATTGCTATCAATTAAGTCTTAATTTATGCTATTTTTTTTTGCTAAAGCTAAAAGGGAAGAACAATAGGAATAACTGCATTTGTCTTAACGAAATAGTGTCTTTTATTTGCTTTTTCAAAAAGTTATTATTACAACAATGAATGATACCAGTCCTCCAATAAAGAGAAAAAAGAGATGATAGATGTGAAATTGCACCTTGTATTGATTCGAATCACTGTACTATGTAGGCTACATTCAGTTTTGTTCAATTTATTTTCTGATTCAGTAAGACTTGAGGTTTCTCAATTAATATTTACAATTTTTATTCGAAAGTGTAAGTCTTATTAAATATATCATGCTTTCTGTATTTTTATTCTTACTGCAATCAATATTATATGATGATGAAATGATGAAATAGTTATTTTCGTATATAGGGCGCAAAACATGTGATTTTAACGAGGCTTCGTCGCGACTAACCTCGTTGAAATTGCATTTGCGCCCATCATGCGAACATAATTTTTTGTTACGAATGCAAAAAAGTGGTCAATTTTCAATACGGGTCAATTTTCAATACAATTTTTCACGGGCGCAAAGAGACTTTTTTCGCCTCAGGGCGAGCAAGCGGGTGCAAAGTTCATTTTTGCGCCTGCTAATTCTTTGCGCGCACTTGTTCGCCCCAGGGCGATAAAAGTCACTTTGCGACCTCGAAAGATGTATGAAAATGGCCACTTTTTATGCATGAGTGACAAAAAATAAAAAAATAATAGATGCAGAAGTATAAAAGAAAAACTTATGATGCATTTTTGTTATTTTATAAAATATAATGCTTGCAAAAATATAAATAAAAAAATCACATCATTTTTGGTAATTAATACACAAAAAAAAAAATTTCCATTTTTCCTATTTTTTTCGGCAGGGTGACGCCGGAGGAACGATATTAAAAAAAAAAAATACGACAAATTGAGATTTATTTCGTAAATTTTCAATCAAAAAATTAAAAAATGTCTCATTTTTTATTTGAATGTGTATGAATGTCACATCCCTGTGGGATCTGTTTGCCATAGGAAAAAGTGATAATATTTTTTGCTTGTAATACAATACGTCAAGTTAAAAATGGAACGCTATTAAAAACACATTGTGACCAGCTTCGTTAATGTGTTCGGTGGAATTGAATAATTGAAATAAAACTTAATCTTCAACATAATTAGATTTATTGTAACTTGAATATGTAGATTGTATTCAATTTAATTATTTCGTTGCAAAACTATCGAAACATCATTTGAATGCTTATCAGCGTGAGTTTCTAAAAAGCATTACAAGAATAAACTCATTAATGTGCTTGCAATATTAATTATAGTAAACGCCTTTAAAGAGCAGTTGTAAAAGGAGGAAGAAGAAGAAAAAGGAAAAAAGTTTAATGTGTACTTGATATATATAATAAATAATTATTTACTTTCGAAATGATTATAGACAGTTAATAATTGATAACAAGTGCACAAAATAATGAAATATATAAGTGCATGTAATGTATAATTTGTTGTATATACCATATTTTCGTGACCTTATTTATAAGAATGAGGTACTGTGCTTTTAAGTACTATGTCGCACTTTTATTGTATTGTAAAGCAGAGTTAGAGTGCACCAAATAACTGTAATATATCTCTCACATCACATATCATCTTAAACCGTTACATACTAATATGAATAACATTCAAATGTCGATAATATTCATTTTTTTATTTCAATCTTTACATTCCCAAAAGTGTAATTAGATCTTTCATTAGTTATGACAAGTCTAAAGCGTATTATCAAAATACATTTTTTTATATTCAATGTCCAAACTAAAACAAATATGGATATATAAATAACTTCGATAAAACTTAATAGAATGTCTTAATTTGGTTCACGCAAAAAAGTAGTTTGATAAGCAAATGACAAAGTTTACGTAAAGAAACAATTCTTAAACTATTCAACGCTATATTCGTGTAAGCACATTTGGACAATTCCTTCGTAAGAGTTGTTAGACCTAATTATTTCAATTTTCCAACTTTCTCTTTTATAGTTTTGTATATTTTACATACAAAATTGTAAAATTTAAACAATATCGCACTTTCTAATTAGTCGGGAAAATAAAAAAAATTAATTTCAAATAAAATATTTCTTCATCCAAGTCAAATATGCTGCTAAATTTGGGTTTTCAGTTGATACGCATCTAATTTTGTTAACCAATATTAAAGTCTTTCAAAATTTTCTCATTTGTTACCTTTTTTTTTTTTTTTTTTTTTTTTTTTTTTTTTGAA
>JABFPJ010002835.1:0-18056 GCA_022817425.1 Gryon sp. ZL-2020
ATAGTTGCTCCATTAACCTTTAAAGGCCACTGTAATATGGATGTTTTTAATGGATGGTTTGAGCAATTTTTGACACCGATCTTGGAACCTGGACAGACTGTCATTCTTGACAATGCTACTTTTCATAGGTCTGGTAAGATTATCGAGCTTGCTAAAGGAGTTGGTGCAGAAATTTTGTATCTGCCTCCGTATTCTCCAGATTTCAACAAAATTGAGCATCATTGGTTTGCTATAAGAAACAGAGCTAGGAAAAACATCCCTCTATGCGAATCCTTTCGTCGTGCTGTTGATTCTGCCTTCCTATGACCTGTTCGGACTATTATGGGATATGCTATACTTATCTTCTGACTTACTTGCACTATTACTAGCTGCACCGGCCAGAGATGAAGTAAGCAACACAGCAAAAACGCACAATCTCTTTATTTTCATATAACTCCTCATACAAAAAAATATATAATGCATAAGTATATATGCTTTGTATTAAAAAAGATATAACTACATGTCAAAAAAAGTATAGCCATAAAATCAGATTATATAAAACGTACTACTCAGGTCTTTTATATAACTATATTTACTATCTTATTTGGTACAGCATATACAGTGCGAACTTTGCTTTGATCGATCTTACTGGACACAGAGTCTATCGCTATTTTCTTCAATTCTTCTTGAGGTAAGTTAATTGCCACCTTGATTGTTGTACGTAATTTTCCATTGATTTGCACTGCTATAGTTACCGTATCGTCAACTAATAATGATTCATCAGCTTTTGGCCAAGGTTGACCTCCTATTTCTTGCCATAGGCTTTCAGCTAGATGTGGTATGAATGGTTCGATTACTCTGATTAATATACATATACCTTCATCAATAAGAGATTTTCCAGTTTTTACGTCTATTTCAGCTATTAAATTCGTCATCTCACGAAATTTTGCCACTACACAATTTAATCTGCAGTTTTCCAAGTCATCTGTAAGTCCGTGTAAGAGTTTATGAATTTTTTTTCTGTACTCTAGAAGTCCACCCGTAACACTTTCATTATCATAGTGTATATTTACAGGTCTCAACTGCATGACCATACGCCACAATTTGTTTATATAGCGAGAACAACCTTCCACGCCATCATCGGACCATTCCATATCTTTCTCTGGAGGAGTGTCGGACAACACAAACAAGCGAGCAGTGTCAGCACCATACTTTTCTATGATAAAGTTTGGGTCAACTGTATTCTTTTTCGATTTGCTCATTTTTTCAACTTTGCCCACTTGAACTTTTGCACCTCGCGCTATTAATTCTTTTGCTTCTGCGGGAAATAGCCACTTACCATTTTCGTCTTTATAAGTTGCATGGCAGACCATTCCTTGAGTGATTAAAGTAGAGAAAGGCTCTTTAATATCAAAATAGCCACATTTGGTTAAAGCACGGCAGAAGAATCTTGAATAAAGCAAATGCAGAATTGCATGTTCTATTCCACCTATATAATAATCAACAGGCATAAAACGATTACATGCATCTTCGTCTATTGATTTATCTTCACTACAGAATGCAGCAAAATACCAGGAAGATTCAAAAAAGGTGTCAAACGTATCAGTTTCACGCTCTGCTTGCTTTCCGCACTTTGGACAATCAACAAATTTCCAAGTTGGGTGCTTATCCAGCGGATTGCCACCACTTGTAAATTCTACATCTATTGGCAGAACTACTGGAATATCTTTTTCTGGAACTGGCACAGTTCCACAATCCTTACAATATATAATAGGTATAGGGCATCCCCAATAACGCTGCCTTGAAACTCCCCAATCGTGTAGACGATAGTTTGTTGTTTTCTTACCTATCCCTTTTTCTTCAAGTTTTTTAGTGATTACTTTTTTTGCTTCACTAACCGTCAATCCATTTAAGAATTCAGAGTTGCACATTATTTCGCCGCCAGTGTAGGCTTCTTCTAGAGTCACTATCGCTTGTGCACCCTTTTCACAAATAACAGGAATAACCGGCAAATCGTATTTCTGTGCAAATTCAAAATCACGCTGATCATGCGCAGGGCATCCAAAAATTGCCCCTTCCCCATACTCCATCAATACAAAATTCGCTATGTAAAGTGGCAATTCCTTATCAAGAAATGGATGTTTGACGTTTAATCCGGTGTAAACTCCTATTTTTTCATCATTCTCTCTTTTCGATTTTATTTCCTGGATCCCAGTGTCAAGCACTGGGATGACAACAGAAGAACCATTCTTTAAATCCTGCACAATAGGATTCTCTGCTGCCACTGCACAAAAAGAAGCCCCAAACAAAGTATGAGGATAAGTTGTAAAAACCTTTAATTTCTTATTTAAGCCAACTACTTCAAACTCTATAGTTGCTCCTTCAGATTTTCCTATCCAACGCTCCTGCATTGTTTTGACTTTTTCTGGCCAATTTTTCAAACTTTGCAGGCACTTGAGTAAATCTTCAGCGAAATCAGTAATCTTTAAAAACCATTGGGACAACTTACGTTTTTCAACAACTGCACCTGATCGCCATCCTTTTCCATCAACCACCTGTTCATTTGCAAGCACTGTTTGGTCCACTGGATCCCAGTTAACCCATGACTCTTTTCGATAGGCAAGCCCATGCTTTAAAAAATCCAGGAAAAATTTTTGTTCGTGTTTGTAATAATCAGGCTCACATGTGGAGAGTTCACGCTCCCAATTATAAGAAAGACCTATAGATTTCAACTGTGTACGCATATTATCTATATTCTCTTTTGTCCATGTTTCGGGGCTAATATTGTTGTCCCTTGCTGCATTCTCGGCTGGTAATCCAAACGCATCCCAGCCAATTGGATGCAAAACCTCAAATCCATTAGCTCTCTTGTAACGTGCTATCACATCCCCTATTGCATAGTTACGTAAGTGTCCCATATGAATTTTACCAGATGGATATGGAAACATTTCCAAGACGTAACACTTTTCTTGTTTACCACTCTTGCTTACAGAAAAATCCCATTTATCTTGATAAAGTTTTTCAACACTTTTAAAATCATATTTCATATAAATCCAAATTCAATTACAGTTCATGTGCATCAAAGGATCAACCGCTTGGCCATTATGTCGTATTGTGAAACACATCTGTGGATCTTTATCTTGTGTGCTTGATTTACCTGCAGATCCAATTACTTGACCTTGCTTTACTTTATCACCAATTTCAACATGTATGTTTTTTAAATAGGAGTACACGGTCATGTAATTATCTTTGTGTTCCACTATAATTAAATTCCCATACCATCTCAGCCCTTTGCCTACATATATCACTTTGCCGGGTGCAGAGGCAATTACGTTCGTTCCATTTTGAGCAGCAATTTTTATGCCATCCTTACAGTTTTCATCAGAAGAGGTAGCTGAACCTTTAACTGGCATTACAAATTTACAATTTACCTCCACATTTTTTGCATTATTGCTATCTCTATATATCCTATTTATGATGGCTTTTCTACTTTCTTTTTGCACTGAAGGCTCCCTAATTAAATGGTACTCTCTTGTATATTCCAGATCTCTTTTTCCGTAAAATTCTTCGCCTTTAAGCAGCACAGGTGCAGGTTTTTGCAGGCCACAGCCTATTAATATTGCTAACAACATAAGAAACGAGGCTATATGCCACATTTTAGATATATCAATTTTCACAAGACTCCAAAACCTCAGAGGAACGTAGTGTTTCACGTCTGCTTGTTACTTTCCTCGCTATTTATTTTACTAGTTAAATAGTCCCTCAAATCGGTGAGTTCTTGCAACAAATTCTTTGTGACTTTTATATCATTACCAAATTCTTTTTGCACTCCTTTTATTGTATATCCTTTATCATATAGCATGTATTTCACTTTCTTTATGGCCTCTATACATTTACAATCATATAGCCTTCTTCCTTTACGTTTTGTAGGCTTAATTTGATGAAATTGACCTTCCCAAAATCTCAAAACATGCCGTTCCAAATGTAGCTCTTCAGCTACTTCCCCAATCGTATAAAATAATTTTTCCTTGCTCATTAATTATTGATTGATTTTTTTATAATTTTTGAAGGCCTAAAAGAAACTGAATTTCTTGCCTGAATCATCACTTTCTCCGATGTATTTGGTATATTTCCTGGTCTTTCCTTCTTTTTCTTAACCAAGAATGTTCCAAATGACGATATTTTTACTATTCCATCCTTTACCAAGCTTGTCTTTATTTCGTCCAATATATCACCTATTATCGAAACAGAGTCTTCCTTTGATAATCCTATTTCTTGGTTTATATTTCCAGCTATCGTTGCCTTAGTTACTGTTATGTCTTTTGTTGTAACGTGATCCATTATTGATAAATATTACAGTACGTAAATATAGTATAGCAATCGACTCGAGATTCAGCTACTTTATTTTTTAGAGTATGTCTCTTTTGTTGCATAATTTAAAATACCGGCAGCTATCAATATCGCAAATATTGCAAAAAGCGCCATTTGATGATCTGTAAAAAGTGCTAACATTGACACTATAACTCCACTGCCAATAAACATAAATCCATTGATAATGGATGATGATGTGCTGATGTATTTTCGTTTCACAATCCCGCTGCCGACAGTAAAATTAAGCATATGCCCCCCCGCAAAAAACCCGAACATTAACATACAAAAGTACACAACGTGAACTGTTAAATGGCTGTATAGTAAAATAATAATTGAGACGCCTTGCAATAAAACAAAAGCAGAAATTACATGTTTCCTATTTTTAAATAAGTTTGAGATTCGATCTGCAATTGGAGCACCAACTGCAAGACCAAGCCATAGTATTGCAGTTGCTATACCTGACTCCATTGCATTGAGTTCTGAGTTGCCCAGTAACCTTGGAGCCCACAAGGTATTAAGTGCTAAAAATGTTCCAAAAGTAATAGCACCCACCACTGAAGTTATCCAGATATCTCTTAATTTTAGCACTGTTAATATAGAGCACATTACTGTCTTCATAGAGCTTTTTATTGTGCGCTTTTCTGAGCTGCTTTCTGGAAGTGTGTTTGGACAAAAAAGCGTAAGTACAAATATCAACACACCAAATAGTATTATGCATACAATCAGATTTTTCCAATATGCATCTTCGGCAAGCAAGTTAGAGAACAGTATTTGAATTACCAAAGCAGAAAGGCTTGAAATTGTCTGCACTAGTGAAAACATTAGTCCAAATTGGGCAGCGGAAAAACATATGCTACTTGTGTGAGCAGCACCAATAAAACCAAATGATGCTCCAGTTGCAATCAACACTTGAGACAAAATCAAATGGGAGAAATTTTCACTATTAATAAGGACAAAAAACCCCAAGATCATAGTTGATAATGAGAAAAAATAAATTTTTTTACTGGAAAAAACATTAAACGTTGCTCCACTAAAAAATTGTAAGATGGCGAAAGTCCAAGTATATGCTGAATTAGCCAGTGCAACTTGCGCGATTGTAAGTCCAAGTTCCTTTTCAAGATTTACACTTATAAAGGTATAAATTATCTGCATGTTGCTGAATATAACAACCAAGTTACTAATCAGCCAAATGAACCAAGCCTTAGCTCTGCTTTCCATAAGATTCATTTTTATAAGTAATCTATTAGAAATTTAACACTAAGTCTCTTTTTAGGCTATTGTTTCCTGGTTACTATAGCTCACACAGATAAGGTTCACTCTTTTGTCATCCTATGGCTTGACCATAGAATCCAGAAAAAAAGAAATATGCATCAGCTACTTTCATTTGCTGCGCCTCAAAAACAAACGTTCATGTATCCAAGCCATGAATCCAGTATAAAGACCTTTAATCATTGGCTTCGTAGTACTTTTCAACCAACTTATTAAGTAACCTTACACCAAAACCTACTGCTCCTCTTGGACAAATGTCAGTACCTTTTTCGTGCCAAGCAGTACCTGCGATATCTAAATGTGCCCAGCAAGTTTCATTCACAAAACGCTGTAAAAACTGTGCAGCCATTATGCTATCTCCGCCAGAACCTGCAGGAGCGATGTTTTGAACATCAGCAATCGGTGAATCAATAATTTTGTTATAAGTTTCATTCATAGGAAAACGCCATAACTTCTCATTTACTTCATTTCCTGCATCAATCAGACGGTTTGCTAATTCAGCATTATTTGAAAAAAGACCAGCATATTCGTTATTTCCAAGTGCAACCACTATAGCACCAGTTAAAGTTGCAAGATCAATCATAAATTTTGGTGAGAATCTGTCTTGCGTATACCATAAAGCATCCGCAAGTATGAGCCTTCCTTCTGCATCGGTGTTCAACACTTCTATTGTCTGTCCAGACATTGAAGTTACTACATCACTTGGTCTTTGAGCATTACCACCCACTGCATTTTCTGCAAGTGCGACCACACCGATCGCATTTACTTTTGCTTTTCGTCCTGCTAAAGCATGCATCACCCCAACTACAGCAGCAGAGCCTGCCATGTCATATTTCATCGACTCCATACCACGTGAAGGTTTGAGCGATACTCCACCAGTATCAAACGTTATGCCTTTACCAACAAAAGCAATTGGCTTTTGTTCTTTAGAAGCTCCATTCCATTTTATTACTACTAATTTTGGTTCTTTACTACTTCCTTGTGCAACTCCAAGCAAGGCTCCCATTTTTTTTTCTTCCATCTGCTTTTTATCAAGAACCTCGATTTCAAGGCCAAGCTTAGTAAGTTCTTTTTTTATATGATCAGCATAGGATTCTGGATATAGAACGTTAGGAGGCTCTGTTATAAAAGAGCGCGCAAGAAATATACTCTCACCCTCTTGCCTTAAGTGCTCAAATGATCTTTCAGCATTACTTAATTGCTCATCTTTTACTAATACGGTAATCTCCTCTACCTCTGTAATTTTCTCATCCTTTTTAGTTTTATACTTATCAAACTTAAAACTACGCAGAAACGCACCATATGCAACATTTTCTGCACTACCTTCGATTAAAACCGCTGCTTTTTTGATTTTTAATCTGCTTAGCTCACAATATATTTTGCCACCAATATTTAATTCTCTATTTTCATTCCATTCATCCTTCTTACCCAGTCCAACAACTATGACATTTTTTTCTTCTGGCAAAGCAGTAGAGAAAAATTCACCAAAACTTCCATTGAAATCGCTAAATTGCCTTATATTATCTATGACCTGTTTTCCTTGCAAAACTCCGCCATCATTTACGGTTTCGTTGTCTTCAAATAAACCCATTACTATTGTTTTAAAATCGGGCGAAATTTTAGAAATTGTTATTTTCATTGCTGGCATCTCCGTTGCAAATAATTGTAAACTGTACATAAAACGCAGCAAAAACATCAGTAAGATATTTTTCATATACATCTTAGGTACAATAACACTCAAGTTTACTATGGACTCCCTTACATGCAAGGGTTTTTTATCTTTTATTAGAGAACTTATTATATCCACCCAAGGTAATGTTAAACGTATAGGTTTTTATGACCTGATCACTGTAAGTAAATGGTGTTATGAGAAGGCTTGCAAGCCCATTACTAACAAAATCTCCAAGAACAGGATCAGCACAATTATCGCAATTATGGTCAACAAAAAACATTTGCGTTGTGAATTCCGGAAAATCCGGATGTTGAACTAGAAAGTTGATATGTGGAGCTCTATCACCAATTTTACCAGGTGCTATCGTAATAAAATTATAATAGCCAAGATTATTCACTACAAACCTTCCTGATCCAGCAAAATTCGGATCATCCTCTATATTCTTATCGTAATGGTTCACGCCGCGTGAATTCGCGTGCCATATAGAAACTACAGCATTTTGTATTGGTAAACAGTTTATATCAGTAATTCTACCAACTATGTGTATTAATTCTCCTGTTGCACTATTTGGAGAACCAGGTTTCCTTCTTAAATTGTTTGAGGAGCTAAAATTTTTTGGCCTTGCATCGAGGTCATAAATTTCTGGAGTTTCAATGCAGTTGAGCAAAACAGGATCAGCTGCAAATAGCGGCAAACTGAATACCATTTGTACTAAAAACGCTAATAAGATATTTTTCACATTCATTTCATTTATAATAGACTTCTTGCATAACCATATAACAAACTTTTATTGGAAATAGAAACGAAAAAATTCCTTGACACCCTCTGCCAGCCCCCTTATTACGAAACTGAAGCTATTTATTTATCTTCGCAATCTGTGTAGGTTAATAACAAAAAACTTAGGGTATTTGGCGTCTCATGCTTAATTTTTCGCACTACGTGCATCGCATGTCTTTAAAAATTTAGGTTTTTACCTATATAAGCCGAAACGCGCTTACAAAGCGTTTAAGACAGCAAAAAACGTCAAGTTGACAAGGGAGAATTTGAATGCTAGCTGCTACGCGGTTTCTTTGCCTTTTTTCCTGCTCAGTAAATTTCTTAAACACTTGCGGTGTAGGTTAGTTGCAAGTTAAAACCAGCTAAATCGCTCTTAGTCAAGCGTTTTAGAATAAAAAAAACGCCGATATTTTAGTACATAGTAAATAGCCAACCACCACGGGGCTTCTTTTGCCTTTTTTTTCATTTGGTAAATTTCTTAATGTTTATGGCTAAACGATAACCGTCATCCCGCTGCTTGTTAGCTGATGAGATACCGCGAATAAATCGCGGTATGACGGTTCGCGGCGGCATGACGATAAGGTTTATACCTTGTCATCCCAGTGCTTGACACTGGGATCCAGTTTTCCATATAATCTCATCGAAGACGTTTTTCTATGCTAGTTTGCTTGCTCACAAGCAAACTTTCCTGGATTCCAGTGTCAAGCACTGGGATGACAGGGGAGGGAGGCTACTTGGATGACACCATTCTTTTTCCTGGATCCAGACTGGAATGACACCATAGGGGCACCGCCGTCATAAAGGAACCAGTGTCAGCTACTTGAATGACAAAGTTTTTGCTTAAGCCCGTAACGTTCGTACATTTTGCTAAAAGTTTAAATATCAACATCATGCACGTTGAGTGCATTGCTATTAATAAAATCACGGCGTGGCTCAACTATATCACCCATTAGTATTGAAAATATGGAATCAGCTTCTTCACAATCTTTTATTTCAACCTTCAGTAAAGTTCTAGCCTCAGGATTTAACGTAGTATCCCATAGCTGATCAGCATTCATTTCACCAAGACCTTTAAATCTCTGCAGAGTTAAACCCTTTTTGCCATAGTCCATTATTATTTTCGCAAGCGTACTTGGAGAAGTGATTCTTATTTCAGTTTCTTGTGACTTTAAAAATGAATCACCATTAAATAAACTACTTATACCATCAAGCAAACTTAATATGTTTTGCATATCTTTCCCTTCAAGCATACTAAATGCAAATATATATTTGTCTGCCAATCCTTGAAATAATTTAGAGATGTGAATTTCTTTTTCTTCATCTTTTATTTCCACTTCCCAAGTATATTCGCTGTACATTAACTTCAAATACTTTAATATCTCATCAGCCGATGATAGAGCATTCTTTTTGCTTAAAATTAGCAACGACTCTAAGAGATTTTGTGGTATTTCTCTATCATAATTTTTGCTGATATTAGAAATGCTAACGCATTTATTCAAAATAAGGCGCAAGTCGTTAAATTCTGTAGCTGTACCACTTAGTGTTAATCTTTTAACTGCTGAGTTTATTACATACTCTTCAAAAGTTTCGTCATCTTTAATATAAGTGTCTTTAGCATTCTTTGTAACTTTATAGAGGGGTGGCTGTGCTATGTATAAGTAGCCTTTTTCAATAACTTCACGCATGTGTCTAAAAAAGAAAGTCAGAATCAAAGTTCTGATATGTGAACCATCAACATCTGCATCTGTCATGATGATAATTTTATGATATCTAGCTTTTTCAATATCGAAGTGTTCACTCCCTACTCCAGCACCAATTGCAGTAATTAAAGAGCCTATTTCTGCAGATGAAAAAATACGATCTAAACTTACACGTTCTACGTTTAGAATTTTTCCTCTTAAGGCAAGCACTGCTTGTGTTTTACGATTACGCCCCTGCTTTGCAGTACCACCTGCTGAATTACCCTCTACTATAAATAATTCCGATAACTCAGGAGCTTTTTCCTGACAATCAGCAAGCTTTCCCGGCAAAGTTGCAATATCAATATTGTTTTTGCTTTTAACTAACTCTCGTGCTTTTCTTGCGGCTTCTCTTCCTTTTGCTGACCTAATTGCTCTTTCTACTATGCTTGCCGCCAATTTGGGATCAGTTTCAAGGATTGTGCTCAATTTATCAGAAACTATACTTTCTACAACTGCACGTGCTTCAGAACTAACTAGTTTATCTTTTGTTTGTGAAGAAAACTTAGGATCAGGCATCCTGAGAGATAAAACACAAGTTAAACCTTCTCTAACGTCCTCTCCAGTTAAATTTACTTTTGCTTTCTTTAAAAACCCTTCATTAGTTGCATAGTTATTGATACATCTAGTTAGTGCAGATCTAAATCCTGCCAAATGGGTACCACCATCTCGTTGTCTTATGTTATTCGTGAAGCATAACATATTTTCATAGTAGGAATCATTCCATTCCATCGATATTTCCAAGCCGATGCCAAGATCTTCTGCATCTCCTTTCATACTGGCAATTTTAGTTGCATGTGTCTTATTCTTATCTAAATACCGCACAAAATTCGCTGTACCAAAATTGTCTTTAGATTGATTGCTCTGATTGAAATGAGATTCTGTATATGGTTCATTGCGCAGATCAAGTAAAGTAATGTCGATATTTGAATTTAAAAATGCTAATTCTCTTATACGACTTTCAAGCGTTGAGTAACTGAAATTAATGCCATTAAAAGTCTCTGTTGATGGCATAAACGTGACTTTAGTCCCTCTTTTGTTTGTATTTTCGTTGACTACCTTTAAGGGTTCAATAGACTCACCATCTTCAAAACGCATAAAGTGTTCTTTCTTATTGCGCCAAATAATTAATTCCAACCAGCTTGATAATGCATTCACAACTGAGATTCCAACACCATGTAATCCCCCAGAAACTTTATAGGTATTACTGTCAAATTTACCACCAGCATGGAGTTGAGTCATTATTACCTCTGCTGCTGATATTCCTTCTTCTTCATGAATGTTAGTTGGAATGCCACGACCATTGTCGGTTACTGATACTGAACCATCTTTATTTATGCTAACTTCAATTTTATCACAATATCCAGCTAAAGATTCATCTATTGCGTTGTCAATAACCTCATATACCATATGGTGCAAGCCAGATCCATCGTCAGTGTCACCAATGTACATACCTGGACGTTTCCTTACAGCATCAAGACCCCTGAAGATTTTTATTGCATCGGCATTATAATTATTTTCCATTAGATTGCTTTATTTATACAAGTTAATTGATGTTACATTCAGATATACTAGTTAGCAACATTTTTAAACTGTGACAACCCATGTTAAAAGCATAACTTTACGAATGTTTATTTTTGAAGACAGCAAATAGTGTCATTCCAATGCGTCTTCCTGGTGAAGATTAAATCATAATGCTCATGCAGTTGCATGCTCGACTAATTAACAGAAAAATCTATAATTCAGTTTACGTATTTTCTTATCTCAACCAAAATCTTATCAGATTGACTTTCGTCTGAATTTAAATCGGCTGCAAAGTGTGTAACATATTTTCCTCCAGGGCCAATGAGATATATTATTGAAGAATGGTTGATTTCTTCTTCTCCAACAACTTTGCTAGCGTATACTTTATACTTTGCAATTACTTCGTCTATTTTTTCTCTTTCACCAGTTAGCATTTGTATTCTATTGTCAAATTGCTGTTGAAATTCTTTAAGTCTTTCCGTGCTATCGCGCTCAGGATCAACTGTGATGAAGAATGTTTGCAGCTTGTTGTTAGTTTTCTCATCTAACTTTGCAAGTGTTTCTGAAATTATTCCAAGGTTCATAGGGCAAATTCTTTTGCATGAGGAAAACCCAAAGAAAATCATCATGTATTTATCTTTAAAATCACTACTGCGCAGAATCCGTCCGTCCTGATTAATTAAAGAAAAATCTCCGCCTATCTTAACTTCTGCGTTGTGAATCGCTGCTGGGGCAAATATGCCTTTTTTAGTGAAATAACAATAACCTAAAAAAACAACTGCTAATGCTGCTAGCACATTAGATAACAATCTTATAAACCTTACCATTAGAATGCTCTCAGTAAAATTAAATTGTATCTTTATTGGTTAACCTATTCAATACATTTATTCCAAAGTGTATTGTTAATTTTGTCTAACAGTTTCTTATGTTCATCAATTTCTTCACTATTTGGTGAATGTTCTCTGGGAGTTAGATTACGCACTTTATGCTGAACGAATGTGGAGTTACTGCCCTGATTGCATTCATTATCAAACAGAAAGGTTTGTAACCCTCCTGTAAGTTCAACATATACCTTTGCAAGCAATTGAGCATCAACTAGTGCTCCGTGCAATTCTCTATTCTCTAGCGATATATCAAAACGCTTACATAATGCATTCAAAGAAGCAGGTGATCCTGCGAATTTTTTCCTCGCAAGAGGTAATGTATCTAGCACTCTGTCTGAGGAAATTAACCCAGCATTCAGCTTGCTTAACTCCATGTTAAGGAACTTAACATCGAATTCAGCGTTGTGAATTACCAAAATATCATTAGATATAAAGTCAAGAAATTCAAGTGCAACATCTGAAAATAATGGTTTATCTTCTAAAAATTCTTCACTAATACCGTGAATCTTAAACGAGTGATAAGGTATATCTCTTTCTGGGTTAAGGTACCGATGGAACACTTTACCTGTTGGAATGCGGTTAATTAATTCTACACACCCTATTTCAATAATTCGATGACCAGATCCAGTGTCAAGACCTGTTGTTTCAGTGTCAAGTACTATTTCGCGTAGCTTGCTTTCCATTTCAAATAAAACTAATCTTACTTGCCATTTGTCTTATCATTATTTGTCTTTTTATAGTGAATAGAAACAAGCAACCAGCTTGGGTCTGATGAATTAACATTTTTTTTGAATTGCCATACATCCTCAACTTTATTAATGGTGGATGTACTACCTGATATGATATCTCCTTTATTATTCTTAACGAAGTTAATTTGCTCTGAAAGGAAATATACTGCAATAAACACTACATTTTTTACTAGCTTTATTTCTAAAATCTTTTGTGAAACGATAGAAACGATTATAGAGTCGTGTATCTCTTTACGATGTTTAATCTTCTCTACGAAGTTGTTGTATAAATCTTTATCCAAGAGAGATTTTAACTGGGACAGATTTCCTTGGTTGAAATATTTTATTATTAATTCAAAAGCTATGCTTGAACCTTCCATAAAGTGGGAAATGGAGAAGTTCTTGTTTTTTTGTAATATTTGTTCATAAGTAGCTTTTATTGAATTTTCATCATTGCTATCAATGTAACCCTCAATGCTTTCTACTACATCTTCTCTACTTCGGCTTACATCCAATACACTAGTTAGGTTTTTTAGGTTGAGGTTGGCTGACCTTCCTAAAGAATTATACAAACGTGAAAAAATGAACGCCGCTAATAAAGAATATATTACAAGCTCTATCATAGTAACTCAACTCCTTGGCATATAAAGTATCCGAACATTATTAACTATTAATGAAAACATGTTTTTCATATCAACTTATAATCAGGTTTGCTATTCGTTTGTAAATGAATATATTATATAATAAAGTATTAAATATCTCAACTTAATTAAAGGAGACGTAAGAAATGCCACAACAAAAAATGAGAATTCACGGTCAATATGTTAAAGATCTATCGTTTGAGAATCCGAATTCGCCATTCCTTTCTCCTAGTAGAGCTCCCGATATTAATGTAATGGTTAATATCAATTCAGCGAAGTTAGAAGGAACGGAAAACAAAGAAGGAGTAAATGAAGAAAAATCTTTCCATGAAATTACTTTGCACATAGAAGTCAGAGCAACGATAAAAGATGGCGTAGCTTTCATTTGTGAGACGAAATATTGTGGTATTTTTTCAATAGAAAATTTAAAAGAGTTGAGTGAGGAAGAGGTAAGACAAGCTTTGTTTATTGGCGGACCTACTTTTCTTTTTCCTTTTGCAAGAGAAATAATTGCAAGAGTTACAAGTAGTGGTGGATTTCCCCCACTGATGCTAGATCCTATAGATTTTGAAACTATGTATGAGCAGCAAGGTCAACAACAAAAAAGTAACGGTAGTAATTCCGATTTTAACTAATACAGTATAATATATAGCTGAAAATAGCTGTGCTACTGAGGTACCAAAGGAGGAAATATCTGAAATGAAGCAGAATATGCGTAATAATTTTGAATGTGATCTATGTATTCAGTTGTCATCCAAATGTACTTCATCCTTGTTATCCAGGTGCAAATTATTCTTGTCATCCCAGTGCGTGACACTGGGATCTAGTTCACAACTGTACGAACGTTGCAATGTGACACGATGTTGCATAATAAATGATGTCATTCCAGTGCTTGACACTGGAATCCAGTTCTTATTATACAGCTATCTGGTGTACTTATTTAAAATTAAGTTTTCTGGATCTCAGTGCCAAAGCACTGGGATGACACCCTTCCTGGCAGAGATTGTTCTCAAATCACAATGTTCGTACAGTTGTGGATCCAGTTTCGTTGTTCAATTTCATCAAAAGTGTTGTATAGCGTGCTTATTTGCAGTCAAATTTTCTGGATCCCAGTGTCGGAGCACTGGGATGACATTGGTAGTTATGCTTACTCTACTGCAACACGGGACGTTCGTACAGTTGTGTGTCACGCACTGGAATGACATCATTAGTTGATTTTTCACTTAAAAATGGTTATGCATAATGAATAATTCTTTAAACGCAAAAACGACTTTAAACATTGACGGAAAGTCATACAACTATTTCAGCCTAAGTAGTGCTAGTGAATTTTTAGGAATAGATGTGACTAAATTGCCCTGCTCGCTTAAGGTTCTGCTTGAAAATTTATTGCGCAATGAAGATGGAGTAAACGTAAAGCTGGATGACATAAGAGTACTAGCAGACTGCGTTAATAAACACACTAATCACGAAATTAGCTATAAACCAGCAAGGGTGTTGATGCAAGATTTTACAGGGGTTCCTGCTGTTGTTGATCTAGCTTCAATGCGGAGCTATGTTAAGAAAAATGGAGGAAGCCCGAGCAACATAAATCCTTCTGTACCGGTTGATCTTGTGATTGACCATTCTGTTCAAGTAGATAGTTATGGAAGTGTTTCCGCATTCAGTAAGAATGTTGAGCTAGAAGTAAAAAGAAATTTGGAGAGATATCAATTTTTAAAGTGGGGGGAATCGTCCTTCACAAATTTTAGAGTAGTGCCGCCTGGCACAGGGATTTGCCACCAAGTGAATCTTGAATATTTAGCGCAAGTTGTGTGTAATAATGATGGAGTCATATATCCTGATACTTTAGTTGGTACTGACAGCCATACTACAATGGTTAACGGATTATCAGTTCTTGGTTGGGGTGTTGGAGGCATAGAAGCTGAGTCTGTGATGCTTGGTCAACCAATTAGTATGGTGATTCCAGAAGTAGTTGGATTTAAATTAATTGGCAGATTGTCGGAAGGAGTAACTGCGACTGATTTAGTGCTGACGGTTACCAATATCCTAAGAACAAAAGGCGTTGTTGGTAAGTTTGTAGAATTTTATGGTGATGGTTTAGATTATTTATCTTTGGCAGATAGAGCCACTATAGCAAACATGGCCCCGGAGTATGGCGCAACTTGTGGATTTTTTCCAATTGATCAGAAAACACTCGATTATTTACATTTAACAGGGCGACCAGAAGAGCTGATCAAATTAGTTGAAGTCTATTCAAAAGAGCAGGGGTTGTGGCGCAGCAATGACGAATTAGCATTTTTTGACGCACTAGAACTTGATTTATCAAGCGTGAAGCCAGTAATGGCTGGTCCCAAAAGACCACAAGATAAGGTTTTTCTTTCACAAGTGGCAGAGTCTTTTTCTAAATCATTTTCAGTTAATGAGTCAAAGGAAAGCGATAAACTCCAAGATGGAAGTGTAGTTATTGCGTCAATAACAAGCTGCACTAATACTTCTAATCCAAGTGTGATGATTGCTGCAGGTCTTGTAGCTCGTAATGCAATTAAACTTGGATTAAAATCAAAGCCTTGGGTTAAAACTTCTCTTGCTCCAGGGTCACAAGTTGTAACAGAATATTTAGAAAAGTCAGGGTTGCAGGTAGATCTGAATGCTTTGGGCTTTAATCTAGTTGGATATGGTTGCACAACTTGCATTGGGAATTCTGGTCCACTTAACAAAGATATAGAAGATGGCATTAAAAACAAAAACTTAACCGTTGCTGCAGTTTTATCTGGCAATCGTAACTTTGAAGGAAGAATTCATCCGTTAGTTAAAGCTAATTACTTGGCATCTCCGCCACTTGTTGTTGCATATGCACTTGCTGGTACTGTGCAAACTGATTTGACAAAAGATTCAATATGCAAAGATAAGAATGGAAATGATGTCTATCTCAAAGATATATGGCCAACAAACAATGAAATCGAAGATTGTGTTAAAAGTGTGGTAACACGTGAGATGTTCATACAAAAGTATAAGGATGTTTTTTCTGGTGATGAACATTGGCGAAAGATAAAGTGTGAAAAAAGTGAAATCTATAATTGGGATGAAAACAGCACTTACATACGAGATCCGCCCTATTTTGATAATTTATCACCTAAAAATAATAAAATCGATATAGAAGGTGCACGAATATTGGCAATGTTTGGCGATAGCGTAACCACTGATCACATTTCCCCTGCTGGAAATATTCCCTCAAGTAGTCCTGCAGGTATATATTTAAAAAATCTTGGAATTGAGCCACAGGAGTTTAATTCGTATGGGTCTCGTCGTGGTAACCACAATGTAATGGTGCGTGGGACTTTTGCTAATATTAGAATAAAAAATGAAATGGTAAGCATCGAAGGCGGCTATACAAAATATATTCCTTCTCAAGAAACTGTGTCGATTTTCGATGCAGCAATGCGTTACAAGGAAACTCTCATCATTGTGGCGGGAAAGGAGTATGGCACAGGTTCAAGTAGGGATTGGGCAGCAAAGGGTACTTTCTTGTTGGGGATTAAAGTTGTAATTGCAGAAAGCTTTGAGCGTATACATAGGTCCAACTTGGTCGGCATGGGTGTTCTTCCACTGATATTCCAAAATGGAATAACCAGAAAGATATTTGATGGTAGCGAGGTAATAAGCATAAAAGGTGAAATAGTGCCGAGTGGAAATCTAGAATGTATCATCAAGAGAAAGGATAATTCAAAGCAATCAATTCAACTCAAATGCTGTGTACAAACCGCAACTGAGGCTAAATACTTGATGTGTGGTGGAGTGTTGAGCTACATACTTGCACAATCCTTTTAAAGTTATTGCAGTAAGATTATAGCAGTATTGGAAGTTTATTGTCTGTAAGTTTTAAGTATAGCTCTTCTCATAATAGTCAGAATAAATCATAAAAAAGCAGAATCAACAGCTTGACGGAAAGACTGAAAAATAGGGATATTTTTTCTAGCTCTGTTCTTTATAGCAAACCAATGATGCTCAATTTCGTTAAAGTCTCACTTTTACCCACAATTTTGAGAGGTCATTATGTGAAGCATAACTATGCTCTCCTTAAGGTTTTCATAGCCCCGCCATAGAGTCATAGACCCTGGTAAATTATCACTTTTTCTATTCATAAATCCACCCAATTTTCCTAACCAAATAATAGCTTGTTTTATGTTTGGAGGTTCTTCTGGTAATGTTGCTACCAGATACTCACGCATGTAAAGGACCTTCCACTCTTCGTTGCTTAAAATTTTAGTACAAATTCCCATGGGATTTGATAAAGCCACTTTTGTCAAATATAAAATTTTAAACGCGATTATACTTTTTATAGCAATTATAGCTCTTTTCATAGAAGTCCGGATGTGATAAGATAAGGATAGACGATGATAAGGAGGTTGAGTGCCAGCAGCATATAGTTATGACTTAAGGAAAAAAGCAATGGAAGCGCTAGAGGAGGGAGG
>JABFPJ010002836.1:0-18055 GCA_022817425.1 Gryon sp. ZL-2020
TTTCCCAGTACTAGACCAGAATTATAAAAGCTTTGAATTTACTACTGTTTATGTATCGGTAAGTTGAACATAAGTTGAAAAAATTGCCCATTTGTATGCCAATATCAATTTAGTAAATTGCCAGCGTTGTAAATCTACTTTCATTTTATCATTTTTCAGCACTGGACCAGGATTGAAACAGCATTGATATTACTATTGTTTATGTATCGGCTGAACATTGGTCGAAAACACTGCCCATTTGTATGCCAATATCAGTTTAGTACTTTGCCAGCGTCGAAAATCTACTCCCATTTTATCATTTGCCAGTCGTGGACCAGGACTGAAACAGCATTGATATTACTATTGTTTATGTATCGGCTGAACATTGGTTGAAAACACTGCCCATTTGTATGCCAATATTAATTTAGTACTTTGCCAGCGTCGAAAATCTACTTCCATTTTATTGTTTTCCAGTAATTTTTTTTAAGTAAAGTTTTCCACTAATCCAGTATTGAAACATTTTTGCTTTTACTTCTGTTTAAGTACTGGTTAAATATCGACTTAAAGTTGTTGCCTATTGTAAGCCGTATTAATTTCTATGTGTATGCTGTTGAAATTATGCTATAATAATTATTTTTCAGGCTAAACACTGATTACTGTTCATAGCCACAGTTTTTGTCTTATTACACTAAAAATAAAGAAGTGGGAAAAAATGTAAGAACTTTTAATAAATTTTACCACAGTGTGGTTTAGTAAACGAGATGTACCCTGACACTATAGCCAAATTTATTAAGTGCTATAGTAAAAATCAATTGAAATGCGAATTAGTGAAAAAATGTGTCTATATAAATATATATACACTCACAGAAAAGATTATTTAAAATAAATAAAATTTAGGGTAAAAACAAATAAAGTTTTTTATTTTAAATAAATATTTCGTTAAAAGAAACAAATTTTTAGTTCATTCAACTAAACCTTTTTCTGTGTGTAAATACACTCGATTTCGTCTTAATGCAACCGATTTAATATTGCAACGGAATCTGTTCCGATAATGCAATGGATGAAGTGTTGAAAATGTTAGCGAGCAATTCAAAATAATGGAGTTAATGTTAATTTTTCTTTTCACATAATAATAATAATGCCGTTGTCATCACCGTTGTCATTTCCGATGCCATTGCCGTCGTCATCACCGTTGTCACCGATAACGTAATGACTGTTACCATCACCGTTGTCATCGCCTTACCACCATGTCCGTTGTCATTGCCGTTGTCGTTACTAATGCTATCGCCGTTGCAATTACGATTGCCATCGCGTTGTCATCGCCATTGTCATCACTATTGTCATCGTCATTACCGTTTTTTGATGTCGTCGTCTTGTCATCGCCGTTAAATGGTTTGCCAAGTCGAAATTTCATGAAAATATTGAAAACTTTCAGACAATTTTTTTCAACGTGTGTATAGTATTATATTTTTGATTCATTACACGTAATTTCTGACTTACATATTTCATGAATTCATTATTCAAACATGATGAAATCAAAATAACACAATCATTTAAAATTGCAGCAAAATTTTGTCTGAATAGATTTTGTACTGTTATATATTTTGCTTGAAGTAAAAACTATTGTAATGCTAATACATACATGCAAAATGGATTGCATATGAGAAGGAGTCAATTGTAAAAATCTAAAGTCAATTTCAACTTCATTGTAGTAAAATAGAAAAATCAAAATTAAAACATACAACAATAAAAAAATATTACTAAATGTATTTTTAATATTATATGTTAATTATTAATTAATATGTTCAAGTACATTAGCAAAATTTAGTTGAGAAATCTTCAATGCCAGTAATGAATCTAGAATAAAATCTAAATGCAATTCTAAACTTTATTTCAATAAATTAAAAATAAAGAAATAAACAAAATCAAAACATAAGATCAGAAACATAAATAAAATAATAAAAACAGAATCATTATATTTCAAAAAAATGAAAAATATAATCCACATGGACGAAATTATATTTAAAAAATATATTTTTGATCGTGTGGGAATAAACTAAGAAATACAAAAATAGTACTAAACGTATTCTTACCGTAAGATAATGATACTAATTAATTTGATTAAGTACAGTAACATAATAAATCGAAAAGACCAGGCATATTCTCATTATCCTGCTGTACGATAGCTAAGTTTAGTTTACTTAAACAAGTTCTTCTGCAAAAAAGAACTGTGACGTATAATTCAGCTGTAAAATATTCAAAATAAAACACCTTATAGAAATAATATAATGGTAATATAATGGCAATATAGTGACAATATAGTTACAATATAGCGACAACATAGTGACAATATATGTTTTGAATTACAAGAGAAAGCCAAAGATACCGATCAACATAATTTTATTCGTCATTATTTTTTTAACAAATAATAATTAAAGTTCCAAAATATAACTGAATCAATACGCTCTACTAAACTATCATAAACAAAATGCACAATTTCAAACTGTTTGGATAAAATAGTCATATTAAATATTTAAAAAATGTGCAAAGACGTCAAATTGACGCATCCTTACTTTCAGTGTTAAGTTAATGCCAATCTGACGTACTTGGTAAGTTATTACGTGTAATATATTGTTGGTAAACTGAAGGTGTAAGGCATCATAACATTGGAAGACTCGATTTATGTATGCTACAATGTTAAACGATGCAGGAAGACAAGCATAAGTGGATCGAAATCGCTCTAAATTTGTACGAGCGCAATAATTACGTTTCCTCTATATCTGCATTTCGTAGGCACATGCCACACGTTATCAGTCTCCTGTAAACCGTCATTTCCGTCTAACCGCATTCCGTATTAGCGTCACTCGACCGCTCGCAATAATTATTTGGTTTCTAGATACCATTTGTCTCGTGCAGAAATGGATCTGCAAATCTATTGGGCTAGTTTCAACACATTCAAAACAAATCACTCAAATACACATTTCTCTTTTCTTTTATATTTGTTAAGTATTTGTACTCATCAAAGCAAGTTACACAACTAAGAGATTAACAAGAATTAAATTGAACATTCTCGCAATTATACCCTTTAAAATAAAAAAAATTTACAGAAAAAAATTAATTAATCGATGAAAACAGAATTATCAAGATAGTAATAATAGCGTGTTTGTAACTTAAAGTAAATGCCTCAGTTTGTGTTACAGCTCCAGTTTGTTTTCTTTTTGTAACGGTAACATCTATTACAATGAAAATATAAAAAGAAATTTATGAAAAAGTGTATTTTATCAAACTGTGAACATTATTTCAAATAAAAATAGATATTTATACTGGAAATTATATTCGTACTCGAACTTATTAACATCAATATTTTTTTAACAAAACATATGTTTAATGGAGATGTAAGGACACGTTAAATTTGCATTTCACGAAAAATCATCGTTGGCTATAATTGTAAAGTTATAACGTTAAATCTACTACAGAATAATCTTGTAAGCCTGTTTACTATAATTATAATTTACCATCAGACTAAGATTGGCAAATGCTCTGTTTGCAAATCTTAAACATAAAGCACAATATCAACATAATATTGGCACATTATTGGCACAATAATGGCACAATCCAGAACCAAGTAACAACTTAAGTAAACATTTGAAGCGTTATAATTGTGAAGTCGTCGTAAACCCATAGTAACATACGAAACTTATAACCTAAGGGACCGGAATTTAATACCCAACATCGACAAATTAAACCAAACATATAATAGACATTTTTCTAATGCTTTAACAATTATTAATAATATATTTTCTTTATTCGATTGACTAATTGGGGCGTCTGCAATTGCGCCAAATGTGATAATTTCATATGTAATTGCGCCAATTTTAATATGTAGTTGCGCCACTATTTTTGACTATGCCATTGCGCCAACATGAAATATTTTCCTGCAATTGCGCCATTTTTTCAGACATAGAGTTTTATCATTGTTTTTAATTTTTTGATATTTCACTTACTTCTTTATGGTTCTGCTATTTTTTAATACATAACCAAGTGTTACATTATAACAATTTTTAGCCACACGGAATAATATTCGAATTTTTCAAAAATTTTAAATTGTACACCAAAGTAGAATTTGTGTACTGCTAAACTGTTTACAATGCTAAAATGTTTATTTTGCTGCGAAAATAATAAATACTACTAAATGCGCATTATAAACCAATATAATATTGTAGAAATATTTTTTCTATATTTGTTTACAGTTGTTTTACTTTATGCGTTCATTTTATATTTTCAATTCCAAGAAATGTTTTTATGTTTATATTTACGAAATAAAGTTTTTCTTCTGTTAAGTTAAACTTTTTACTAATTTTTGAATTGGTGCAATTGCAGTAACAACTGTGGCGCAACTACCATATCATATTGGCGCAATTGCAGGATCCAAATTTTTGTTAAAAAAAGGTCATTGGCGCAATTGCATGTCACCCGGAAAATACATACAATTAGCCTCTAATTAAAAATCAATTAAAATAATATACATTAAGGTATATTAATCAACATTATAACGTGCAATATAAAAACTGTTGGTTCTACGATTATAGACAATAAAAAGCCAACGTTAATTCTACTGCAGTATGATGTTAGATGACGATATTTGGCAGTACAACATAGATCCAGTACTAATTTAACAACTGGTCCAATAACGTAACAACGTTTTTTTTTCTAATACTACTTATCATCATTTATCCAAACTAAAATCGTGACTGTATTCACTGAAAAAAGTACTGATATGAGTTCTTTCTATATAAACTTGTTATGAAAAGTATAGTGTTCTACTCGTGCGGAAAGGTTGTAAACGAGTGTGGTAACATTTCCACACTCGTTCGTGACTATTACGCTTTCCGCACTAGTATAACAATGTAATATTTACGCACGGTTCACAAAAACAAAACATTTTTGTTTCCTTCGCTAGGTTAATTTTCTTAAACAATAATCATCAAATATATATTACAAACTATTTTTACATTAAAAAACATTTATTGTAAGTATTCTAACGAACAGTGTCATTAAACTTATTCGATAATATATGAAACATGATATTCATCAAAAGCATTCACAAAAGATACTAACAGGATCTTGATAGGGCAGTAATAGGATACTGATTGGAAAACGATAGACATGTGGATAGAGAGTTCAATTATAAATTCGTACGAAATTCATAGAAAAAATAATTATAATAAAACCTTATAATCTACAAATAAATATGTCTTATATTTATTTTTCATTTTTAATTTAGAATGTAGTTACATAATAATATAATTCTGAAGTGTTTCTACAACAATAATGAAAAGGTTTTTATACATCATTGTCATTTATAAAAGTGATTCCTATACTTAACTAAATATATGTTTCATCAATATATCTACTTTTCCGTTTTTATGTACTCGTGTCTGCGATCACGAAAATGAAGTGCATTAAACAGATTTAAAGTGTTGGAAAAAATTAAAGACTCCATCACTGCTTTTTGTCCTATGATGAATATATCCTATGATTAATTGTAAAATGCATCCAAGATAACTGGCTGACAATTTATATCTATACTGGTCAAATATATAACAAACTGGATGAATTTTGAAATTTAAATCAATGAAGTCAGACTTCGCAAACATGATTCTGGGCATCCGTGGCTTTATTTAGTTACTAGTTACAAGAACATCTTATTTTTGATATATTAGTAGGAAAGTAATTTATCAATATTACTTTTACTTAGAGTCGAGAAGTTATGTAGAATCTCTTAAAGTTGAGACTGATGGTGAAATCGTTCTCCCAAATTCCAATCCCACAACTTCAGCATTTGAAGGACTTAAATTAGTGGCCTAATGAAAAAATAACTTGGTCAAATGTGATCCAATCATTGAAACTGAATAATAATAAAATATACATGTTTGAAGTATATATTTTTTATATTTAAATTTTTAATTAAATATTATCTTACATTATTATACAAATAATTATCTGTTTTCACAGTTCCTATGTCTGACTGTTCAGTACTTACCGTTTGGGTAACTAGCATCTCTGCCGACTCTGGCACAGTGCTGGTTTACTGGCAGAATGAGTTACGGTAATGAACCGATAACTCATTTAAAAAAAAAAAAAAAGAAAAAAATGTTTCTCGTTTCTCGAGAAAAAAGATGTTGATCAAGTTATAACTTTTTTAAAATGACTCATTTTTTAAGGTTTCTGTGTCCTATGTTTTGTTTTTTGTATGATTGAATAGATTATCCTTAGAAGTATCAACTGTAACTAATGTAAAAATTTTACATTGGTTTTTTACTTAAATCTATATTTACATATATTGTATTTTATACATTTACTTATATAGATTGTATCATTATACAATTGAGTTAAATACTGGTAAAACTTCCTGAATTTTTTTCCAAACAGTGAACATTTAAGTTATTTTATGCAGATAATACTGGATAATGTTTATTTTGATATTACTATACAGTTTGAAATTATTATTAAACTTCGTTTTATTTATTTTTAGGACATAATTAAATCATTTAATCACAGTATAACAAAATAAATATATACATGTCTTTATTTTATACTTAATATACACATTTTCTTAAAAAATATCGATTGAGAAAAGAATTTTATACTTATCATATTTTTGTTTAAAATCTTCATTATCATAGTTACTGACAATGATACAATTAATTAACATAAACTTATTTATATAGTATTAACTAACTTTCAAAGTTATTAAAATGAAACAGAGCATGAACTTTTCGGCATGAATGCATTCTTGAATATGCATTGACAATACAGTTAAACGAACAACATTTGTCATATGGACAAATTAATACTATAATATTATTAGTTTTTTTAAATCTATGGAAACTAAAAACATAACATTTAATTACGAAGCGTCAATTCAGACTCAAATTATAACGAACAAATACATAAATAATCAGTTACGCAATGAAATCGACACCATCCTAAAATGTATAATAAAACATTTGATAAATACAGCATACACACATTTTTGATCAGTGACGATATTACTTTTCGTGCATGTATATATATAAATATATATACATATATACAAGGACTGGATAATGATTTAGTGACGAAACAACATTTGATGTGTAAATTATGATAAAATATTCATACATAATATGCCGACGCTAATGAGTGATTGTTGAAAAAAAGTTGCAGCTAGTCAAGTCAATTTGACTCAAATTGAATTAACTGATGTCATATGTATATTACTAGATGATATTACTGGGATATTAACAAGTAACGCCGGTACAAGAAGATTGTTTGTCGAAGAGCACAGAGCACGCGAGAGAAAGCAAAGCGTCAATATTCATTTCCTTTTAACGAAGATGTTCTCCAGTAGCTCTTTAGTGATCAGTCGATGTGGTCTTGTTGGACTCTCGGTTGGTCTTTGATAGAGTCGGCTATTAATAGCGTACAGCTTGGGACTGAGTTTGCACCTGACGTTGAACCACCAGTCGCACACGAAGACAGCTTGACTGAATTGTGTACCGTTTGGGCAGAGAAATGTTGCTTGACGCCCGTCTATGTCACAGTAATGCCAAGCTTGACACCGCGTTTCAACGTCCGCGAAGAAACCTGGATAAGGCTGCTCGTCGCAATAGAAATTTGTGTATGGCACCTTTCCTAACACCGGATAATCCGTTCCTGGTCGACCTACAAAATAAACAAAATCTCTTACAAATCCTACCATCTTATCCTTCACTTAATTCAATACTAACTTTGATACTGTTTAATTCACATTGCTTCGTTTTGATCTTGCGTATTCTATTTGTACATTCAAAGGGCGCTTTTATTACTTTGTTAATATCAATAGTTCGTTTCTTCTAATAGAGCTATAGAAACTGTTTGATATTGTACTCTTAAATGCATAAAGAAGACATTTCAAAACGAAAACTATATTTTGGAAAAATGCAAAATAATAAATACATAAACAAGATTTCTCAATAATCTTCGACTCTCAACAATGTCCGTTTGATGTATGAATAAATATTGACATTTTATATAAATAATACTGATATTTTAACTTGTGTGTAATGCGAATTTCCGTTAAACAATAAATAAAATAGTTTTCTTAATTGTATATCAGAAACATTAGTTACACGTTACTTGTAAGAATTACGTGCAAACCTGAAATTGTTACGTATGATTCATCTTAGCGGTTAAACAGTCTTGTTGTGGTATGGCACAAGGTTGAATTGCGTGCTGTACATTTCCAGTCTTTTGTCGTTGAAAAGACTGGCAACGTACTATAACGCGTATGTGAAAGCTTTCATACCAGTTGCGTCCCAGATAGTCGACAGATGCTTTCCGTTCACTATCTCACCTGAAAAGCCTCATGGTCAGATCTGACTTATGAAATCGCGTCTAAGATATCGAGGAGATCATTTTTTCAAATTATACATTTTAATTCGATACATGTAAGACGCAATTTTAAATAAGCGTAGGCAGAAGCTTTTATCATTTATTGCAATTAAAATACAAATTTTGCAGACTATAAAAAAAGAAATTGTCTTTTTTCTTCTCGGCAAACATAATGGACGAATGTAATTTTAAATGTCAATTTTAATTATCATTTTAAAGATTAAAGTTATAAAATAAATTATAAAGTCGTGTCAATATTTTTTTCTTTGTAATAATACTTTTTTACTCTGTATTAAATATCAATTGTTCATTTCATTATTTCAAAGATATAAACGAAGCATATAAATATATTCGTTATATATGAATATTTAATGATTCGGTACGCCAAGAAAAAAAAACTTGCATTTTAAATCGTAACAAACATGAAATGTTAATATTATCAAAGTCTTTTCTGGTTCCAAGTTTTAACGAGCTTAAAATTCGTTAGCTTGCTAGCATAGAATTATCGATACGCAATTCGTGAATGTTTCTCAACGAAGTAAGTAGAGCACGTTTGGATATTCAATTTATTTCACAATACTTAATACAATATTAAAAAGCGAGTTAAATTAAACTCCCTGAACATTGTTAATGAGTATAAGAAAGAAGGTCTGCTCTGAAAAATCAGAGGAATATGATCGAAAATGTTCTTCTGTATTTCCTATCAGTTATATATTTAGAAAATTAAAAATAAGTCTACTTTTTTCATCAATTTCATTTTATTTATTTAAATAAAGTTCAGATCGTAAAACATATTATCATTATTTTATAAATATTTCTATTAAAAATATCTATTAATTGAAATGACGATAAAATGAAGACAATTTCACCAAAACTAATTTTTTACGATAAATATATTCTACTCTTATGGACGAAGATATAAACAACAATTTTATATTTTATTTTATTCTAACTATTGCCACATATTTATATAAATTATATATATTTTATATATAATATATAATTTTTATATATTTTTATATATATAAAATAGAATTTTTATATTTTTTATGAATATATAAGAAATGCATTTTTGTTATATATCATTTTATAAAATTGATATATAATATATAAAATATATACATCATTTTATATAAAAAAAGCGGCAATAGTTACGATATAATAAAATATAAAATTGTTGTTGATATCTTCGTTCGTGAGGGTATATTACAAACTTAATAATATATTGAATGAATTTATGTTTAAATGAGAAGTTACGTAATAAACAAATAGAACATAATTGCAAATAGGTGATTTTATATCTTCTTTAGCACTTGTCGTAGAAAATGTCAATTTACACCCTACGATGACGTGTCACTTTCAGCACTGTTAAGTCAAAACACGATGGCTTACTCGATTCTACAGAACAATCTTTAGGTGTCCGAAATATACACGTGTTTATCGTAAACCCTTCTACGACCTATTCATTACAAGCTTATTCAACACAACTTGCTTATTACTCATCAACAATTTATAACAAATCATATTTACGTACAACATCTAATCAAAGTCTTACCCAACCTTTATAACTTAAAATTTAATAATCTTTGAAAATAATACATCTTAAAATACTTACAAACAAAACGAAAATGTATATAGAAAAAATATTTTAATATTGCATCAATGTTTTGATTTGAATTCATCATATAACTTTATACCATTTTTTAAAAGTATTGATTTCTCTATAAATTAAACAAAAATTCTGATTGGTGCTACGTTTCACAACAGAGATATCACGTTCTAAAAAAGAAAGTACATGTGGGCGCTTTTAACAGTACGTTATCAAAACTTTGTAAGAATACTCTCCTCGCTCATTATAAACTTCAGCATACACTATAATATCAGCGAACATTCGTAAATTTATCAATAACACAATTTCCAATAAGAATTTCACATTTCAAAAACTATTTGATATCAGTTATGAAGGTATAACAAGAAGAATTTATTTCGAAATAGTGTACATAATAATACACTACGTTCAAATTGTTTCTCCATAGTATTTGCAAAAAGATGATTATAACAGGAAATGTTATTTGACCAAGTCGGACCAAATCGAAAATACTTTTATGCATTTTCATTTATTTATTCAAAAATCATTCAGTGGAAACATGTAAACGAAAATATATGTCAATCATTTATTTAGAAATAAAAACTAACAAAATAGTGCAATTTGTAAAATAGATTATGAATGAAAATGAATTACGTTTAAAAAGTATATATACAAGTCATATCAAAGTTATCACAGTATATTCGTCATTTGTTTTGAACATATAATTATTTTCTTAATTGTATATTGCAAGTACACAGTATCAAAAGAGGTGTATTTTCGGAACATAACTTCCGAACAGTACCGGCTCTATGGTTTTATAAATTTCCCTTTAAACCACTAAAACTAAAGTCGCGTCAAGTGATATTGCTTTTATACTTGTTCATACATAATAATATACATAGAAAACTAATTCAGCATAAAAATCAATTAAATCCGCAAATCAAAAAATCATAAAATAGTTAGTTAAATCAAATTTTAATACTTAAATGAATAAATCAATTTTAACGAAAAGAACAATCAAAAACAGAAAAATACATATTTTGTCTTAAAACATTTAGAGTATTAAAATAAAAGTGTATCCCAAGTGAAAGATCAAACGAATTTAGTTAAAAATGTTAAATAAATAACGAACTCGTAAGACGCTAATATAGACGTCTTGGGTGTCAAGGTTCTCGAGATCATTTCACAGCAAAGTTTTGTGAAAGTTGATCGATATAGTAGAACGCAAAAAGCAGCATCGCTTATAAGCTTGAAAATTTTGAGTATCAGGATTCGAACGAATGTAAATGATGGTCTTGATGGGCGCATAATTTAATATCGATAATACTAGATGTTTAATTATAGGTTAGTCAAAGCAGGGATCAGATAATTAAAGCGGTAAAGCTGATTGGTTCTGTAGTCGGTTAAAGACAGAATTAACGGGCAATGATTGCATGCATTTGTGCATTGGATATCTCGCTGACACATGTATAGAGGAAACAAAGCCGGTGGTTTCACGTATCGACGTCCATCGTCTGCCAAGTGCATGAAGTCTCCGTGTTACCTCCTCTTTACTTAAACAACAACTGAGACTGAGCAGGAACAGCAGCAGCAGCAGCAACAACGATGACGACGCTGCCGCTGCCGTTGCCGCCGCCGCCGCCACCACCGACGACGACGTCGACGACCACGTTAGACGCAATGATGAATTCAAAGTTTGCACTGCCGAAACATTCCATTAACGATCACGTCGTTATCCGCACGCGCGTTGCGGATTAGACGAAGAGAGCCGCAGCTCACAAGTATTTCGCTTTCTCCTATCAACAGACTCCTAATTATATATCTCACCTTTGTAAAGGGTTAATCAAGCTAGATGTTTACCAAATGCCTTAGCTACACCTCTTTCTCCACACGTGCTCGCTCGACAGACTGATTAACCCGTTAGCTATGCACCAAAATATCATATGTATTTGAACATGCTGAATCTACATTTGTGAGATTATAACATACGAGAAAGCAAAATCATTATGGATAAGTTTCTTCGTTCAAAAGGTTATCCTCATTTACTTCCACTACCAGAACGGTAACTCTGCCTCAGATCAAACGGAAACTAATTTCATATGTGCGTAAACAGATACGCTTCTTCATTTTCATGTTTTTTCTCACAAACTTTATTCACTGATAGATCATTTGACAAAGAAAACCTTTACACTTGAGAATTCACAGTTACTAAGATATACGTTTAGAACAACAATTTTCAATGCAAAATGATATGAATGAATGTTTTTTTATAGGTTTTATCGTAAAAATAATGTTTGATATATTCCTCTTTTTTATTTTGACTAAAATCAAAAAGTGCCTAATAAAAATGAAACTTTTATAATCACGTAAACATCCGCTTTTGTTTTAAGCACAAAAGAAATATAACTAGATTAGCAATTTACATTAGCGTACCGAACTAAATATTGACTTTTTCATAGGACGAACCACGACAAGGTATCCGATCGGATTCTTCTACCCCGTTCAAGAAATTCTGTAGTACTTCCACCGATGAAATACACAGCAGACGACAACAGAACTCTTTTATACAGGAATTTTGCCGCGTTCGAGATCGAAAATAATTAAAAAATTAAAAATGCTTTAGTTTTCTTCGTGCAATAAATGTGTTTCTTTATTATTTATTTTAAGGAATTGCGATCAGCATTAAATTCCTCACGGATAAAAAAATAGTGTATTTCAATTATTAATAAATACATGTACATATACAAGAAAAAATGGAGAGCTTTACAGCAGAAATATAATCGGATACAATAATAGGTAAAGCTTAACCAAACACAATACAAGATAATAATGAAAATATTCAGAGCAAAATAAATAAATGATGACTATGGATATAATATAAATCCATACTAATATATAAAATTAAAAATATGTTTGTTTGTTTGTTTGTCAATCACGCAAAATCTACCGGTCCAATTTAAACCGAATTTTCAGAGAATATAGTCCTATCTCTCCATCCTATCTCTCCCACAAGTGTCGTAGACTTTGTTTTTTTTTTTGTAATATCTGCACTAGATTTCTAGAAACACATTTTCTTCTGTCATAGGTGCACCCCTCAAGTGTCATAGGGGATGTCATAGGGGATGACATAGGGGATGTCATAGCGGTTCATACGGAGTTTATGGGGAGCTTAAAAGGAGTTTATAGGGAGTTTACAGGAAGTTTATAAGGAGTTTGTAGGGCGTCCATAAAGAGCCCATAAAGAGTTTATAGAGATACCTCGGATGAAGCTAGGAATTTTGCTGGGAGTCATAGGCGGTCATAGAGAAGGGGTCATAGGCTTTTTGCCGGGCGGAGCCGGCAATTCAGCTAGTATAATATAATAATATGATACATTATAGTATAAATTCATGATGTTATTCAAATATAATATAATATAATAAACTTGAACGGAAAATATTTAGGGTTAGAATAATATTAAAAAATTGTCAAAAGTGACTATTGTTTTAAGGAAGCAACAGATGTTCAAGCAATGTATTTTTAAACCATCAAATCGACGAATTTCTTCTAATAATGAGTTTCAGATTTTCGTTGCTATAAATATGAATATGCTCAAATGTCTGAATTCTCAAATGCTTGAATTTCTATGAAGGTAATGTTTTTTTACTAAATATATCAGTACACTAAAAAAGATTTAGTCATTAAACTCAACTTCATAAATAATGAAAAAGTGTTTTTAATTGAATCAACTGAATCAGTATTTATATTAAGTGAATATCATTTAAATGACTCTCTTCAAGGAGTTGAGTCAACTCCATGACGGAGTTAGATATATACAACTTCATGGAGGGATTGATTCAACTCCATCTCATAATTTTTTTTTTCAAAGTACGATTATTTATATTAAGTTAATAATCGGAGTTCGACATTTTGATACAACAAGGTATTATTTTTCGTAGTAAATCATGTAAAAAATAACGTTATTATTACCGTGATATAATAGGTAAACAAATATGTGATAAAATATGTAAAAAAATACATAATAAAGTACATAAAAATTAATGAATAAAAGAATATAACTTTCCAAAAATATGTTGACAATTTATAAATGATTATATGTTTATCCATTACGTTCCTAACAATTATAATATTCAAAACAACTTTTATATTTTCCATGAATATATCATTGTGTATTTCATGACTTAATCTTTTATTTAATTTACTACGTAATTTCTTACGTATTTTACCACGTTATTTTGTTAACAAGGAAAACATGCAATTATTACGATACTTTAGTACATATTAATTTTAATAAGGAACTACTGTTTTTGTGTATAGTGATTCGAAAGGAAAGATATTTCGAAATTGGTCCATGTACTACAAATCTTATAAATATAAATAAGTGTTTATATCTATAAAATACAATATACATTTCAAATCATTATTCAATAAAAGATCCATAGTAGAATTAAATAAATTTGCATTAAAATTATATTTATTTTATATTGCTCTTATATCACAGTTACGTTAACTTCACATTAATATTAAATGTTTAAGCTAGAACTTTATTTAATATTCTCATTTTGCGGGCTATATATTATATGAGAATTGAACAGTTGATAATGGTACAGTGGCAAGTAATAAAAGAGTCAAACAAAATCTAAGTTATATTTCTTATCGTTAAGGGAGGCATCTGTGCGCATTTAATGACAAGTCAAAAATAAAAAGCGAGGACGAGAGTAACGGCGAAATTAGCATTCAGGGAAGCGATGCATATCAAATATGCAGAATAATAATCCAGTCAATTTTTCTCTCATTATGTTTGAATGGAGAAAAATGTACGGCTGCATCCAGCGACGACGAAACAAAGAGTTTATTACAAGACTGGATGGTTGAAATAAGTTTGTTTGACGGTTGGCGACAATTTGAATGCGATAACAATTTGAGCCGGGGGGAGGTTGACGACTTGAAAGTATGCGAACCAGCTACTGACGCTGTCGTGTTCTAATAACTGTCGCGCCAAATCCAGCACCGAAGACCGAGAATACGTCTATCCAACTCGCTCACTGAATCCCGTGGACCGCGCGAACGCAAACGCGCACTTGAATTAAGATTGATAGTCCAAGATTTGGTGCGACATCACTGTTAAATTGAGATACGCTCGCCCTCCAAAATTGGAGGTGTCGACTCATTTAAAGCTTCAATTTCAAATTTTTTCTTTTTTTTTCCTATTCATTCACTCAAAGCAATCTCATTTATCGATTGTCTCAATTTTTAACATTGTCAAGGCGTCTGTATTATCTCATCGATAATTATAAATTAAATAACGACTTGCCAGCTACTCTTTCCATTTCTACCAAAAGCTCGCAATTTACTCAAAGATGCAGTTGAATACAATCATATATTATTAATTATTACTTTACTTTCATCAATATAAACATATATATAATCCTTTGGTTGAATCGAATTTGCGTTTATTATGCACGGATTTTAATAGGGAAACGCTTTGGCAGACGTCCATCCAATTGCAAATTTAACTAGATTACATTTCCACAATTTTACCTCGAATTAATTTAGATTGTATCTTTACCAGTTTTCAGTTTCATGGTCGAATTATTATCACATCTACTAAGAACTATGTATTTTGTAAATTTTGCTACTTAAATGTAGGTTATTAAAACCTTCGAAGGCGCAGAGTCCAAATCAAATCATGAGACATTATGCAGAAATACAAGTGTATTATCTAAATCAGTGATATTTAATCAGATAAGTCTATGTTATTATGTGCAAATAACATTCTATCGGGTATTCATTGATTGATAATTCCAAAATTGGAATGCAGGTATTTGGAGTGGTAAATGTAATTTAGAATGTAAAAATAAATTATTATAATAATGACTATCGGTAATTTAATATGAATTTGCGATTAGTCGAATGAAAATTCGAATGTGCTAAACTAAAACCTTTAGCAGTTTATTGCATTTTTACATTTAATTTATATAATTATCAATTGAACAAAAATATTATTTCAACAAAATTCGAGTAATAGAAATATTTAAAAAATAGACAGAATTTATAAGAATTCATATTTTAGTTTCTTTTTTATTTAAATTCAACTTGTATCAATAAATAACAATATGAAATTCTTCTTTTTTAATGTTAATAATAAAGCTTATTTGAATCATACAATTGTCTACTTTTTTATCTTCGGATCATTGGCATTTAAAATATCAGAAGCCCTTTTGAAAATGTCTCAAACGTCTATCAGATATCATACACATATCACGCGCAAATTGTCTATCATACGTCGCACCCATATTTATACTAAGAAAAATGTGGCACGATTAACTTTGAATTTTATATTCATTTGTATAGAAAATAATTTAAACCTGAACACCAAATGTTAAAAGAAATTTTGTATGCATGTATAAATACACTAAAGTATAAATGTTGAAATTACTGTACTAATGCTGCAGAATATATCATTATTATTTCATCGAAAAATGTACACTTTCAACATATATGACCTACACACATTAGCGAACAAAATTGAACGAACTCAAGTGATTGTACTCAAAATAATAATGACATATCTGCTTTGATATCAGTATTGAAAATTATATTGCCTACATTGTGTCAAACCATGTTATTTCAACATACATTCTACATTTTTACTATAGTTTATAAATACTTATTTTCAAAGTTAATGTTACGTTACGTTACTTTGTATCATATGTAAGAGGAAAAAAGAGAAACTTCAATAAAAATAAACTTTACACATTTTTCATACTAAAGATCACACACAATTACACATGTTTTTTTTACATTTTTATTGATATCATTAGAATTGATTATAATTCTAAATAATAGTACAGAATAATTAATGGTTATTTTTATGTCAGAATACAATAATCTATTTTGACTCAAATGAAGAATGTGTACTGACACATTTGGATACAAATAACTTTATTTAAACATGTTTCATATAGTAAAATTTGCTTTTATTTCCCAAAATCTCAAGATTATAATTTATTTATATCAGCAAATAATTGCATCAAATTTATCAACGTCAATATATTATCAATATATAGAAATATTGCTATTATATTAATGAGTGCAATTTATAATATTAATTTGCTGAAAACACCGTATTTATTCCTATAAGGTTACACTAACAGATTCGTAAAATTAAAATTATGACAAAATAATAGTTTCTGTAAAGTGAAGCAAAAATAAGTTTAGGTACACATGTACTCAGATTCTTTTAAATTTTTAAAATTAAAAAAAAAATTAAAATTCTATTAACCCTTTGATGATCGAACGTCGCAAAGTGTATACAGAATTATATGTAAACAATTCCTGCGATCATCAACCAGTTAAAGGTACGTAAAACCCTGGCACACGATATAATAGACGAAAATGTGTCCGACAGGGACTACGATAGTATTTTAAGAGCGGAACCAAAAGTAAGTGAGTGTTTGTTGCATCATAAAAGAAATAAGACACGAGAGCAAATGCGTGTGTCGTAGTGGTTGTTGTTATCGTGTTGTTTGAGCGTGTCACTGGTTGACAGAGTGCGCACGCGCCAAATCACCGACTTGTCGGAACTGTGTCGTTTGACACAGGTACGTGTATTAACGTTGCAGGGACCTCGTCTGCAGACAGCTAACCTGCAGTATAACATGAATACAACACAACCAGTACTTCTAACTCTCTTAGCAGAAGGGACTGGAAACATAGAGAAACTATACTCGTCATCCAATGAGACTCGGAACCAGCGTTCCGACGCAAAGTTGTTTAGACGGGTTACTCCATTGGGAGATAATGTATCTATCTATGCGAACTCCTTCACTATTCCTCTTCTGTCCCCCGCATTCTCTTTCACTCTCAAACCCCCTCATACCGTTCATAATTCTGAGTTCACCTAAGAAGCTTCTTGCATGGATGCTCGCCTATTTTGCACGCTGCACGATCTCACAATCACGTATACACGTCAAAGCGACATTAAATTGTGTCTCTGAGTTTGTGTAACCGCTGTGTCTCTCGTGGATTATTTTCTTTCTTTTTTTTTTTTTTTTTTTTTTTTTTTTCATT
>JABFPJ010002837.1:0-18052 GCA_022817425.1 Gryon sp. ZL-2020
CTTCGGAAAAGCACCGTTCGGGAGTCTCCGTCCGACGAAGACTCCCGAACGGTGCTCGAGTCGAATAGCCGAACTACGAACACCGACTGTCTTCAAGTCTTCGCAAAGTAACTGCAAAATTTTGCTGTTAGCCTTAATCTTTTTGCAAGGTATATTTTGTTTTAATAATTTGTATTCAACATTTAAAGTGTACTTTCTTATTTTACTGTTGTCAAATAATTTTTTACAAGTAATTGAATTATAATTATCGTGTAAATTGTTTATTCGAATATTTTATGATATCTATAGAAGTGTGGTTAGGTTTTTCGAATGAATTTAAAGTATATTACTTTAACTTATATTGTTTATTTTATATTACATTGTTTACAAATGTTTTCTTTTAAATTATAAACTATAAATAGCATGTTTGTGAAATTATATTATACATATTGTTGGTTAATTTATATTAACCAACTTAATTTTTTTTGCTATTCGTTTTCAAAAATGTGCATTAATTTATTTATTATTTTGTTATATTTTCGAAATGAATAAATGATTAAATAATATAATATACATTTCAGATGACAAATCCAAAAGGTTATCGTCGAGGAACTCGAGACTTGTTTTCGAGAAAATTTCGAAAACATGGAACCATTCCATTGTCAACGTACATGACAACATACAAGGTCGGCGATATTGTTGACATCAAAGGAAACGGTGCCGTACAAAAGGGCATGCCATACAAAGTTTATCACGGCAAAACCGGGCGTGTTTTTAATGTCACATCTCACGCTCTGGGTCTTATAGTGAATAAACGTGTACGTGGACGAATTATTCCAAAACGTATGAACGTGAGGATCGAACATGTCACGCACTCGAAATGCCGTGAGGACTTCATCAAACGTGTTAAGGAAAATGAACGACTGAGGAAAGAGGGCAAAGAAAAGAAGGTCAAAGTGCAACTGAAAAGACAACCAGCTCAACCTTCTAAGGCACACATCGTCTCTGGAAGTGAACAACCAATTCTTTTGGCACCAGTTCCTTATGAATTTATTGCTTAAGTTAACATATATTCAATAAACATATTGAATGTAATAACAAGCTTATAATATTTATTCAACCTTCATTTTCTTATTAGAATTAGAAAATAAAAGAAATAATGGATCATCAAAATAAGCTTAGCATTAGCTTAGTTTTCAAAACAGCCTGTATTGTTTGTTTTTATAGTGGCGTAAGACTATTTTAATCTATATAAAGTAATTTATTTCAGTAATAATGAAAAATGGTTTATACTTTTTTTTAGAGACTAAAATTAAAATTAAACAACAATTTACCATCAATTAGTATTTACTCAAAATTTGAAATAGTTATTTAAATATTTTTCACAAGTTGTCTGATGTGATTATAGAGTTAAATTATGAAGCCTTAAAATTTTATATAGTAATGTGAAAATATAAAAATTTATTTGTTCTTTTTTCTATGCTGACGAAAAAATGTGTATATTTAGTATAGAAAAGTAGAAAATCAGATACAAACCAAAAAATGGTAATAGACCGCCTTCTATGGGTATATTATTAAAATTGTTTTTGGCCCTGTGTGATGACTTCATTAGGATCAGATTTCATTCAAAAAGCTTACTATATTATATCATTTATCATTCTCAACTTTCTATATATATTTATTTTATATGTAAGTTAAATTTTAGTCCAATTTGGGCTCAGGTCATGGATAAACATAAATGTCCCGATAATTTCAAACGTAGACTCGAAGAGCACATTTCTCCAATCCAAATTAATATTTCATCGATATAAATCTGTGGTGTTAAGCTGAATCTTTAGTTAAATTCGCTTTTTCCCTCTTTCACTTATAGATTTATTGTTAGCTCTATCCTTTTTGCTCTTGTATAGCTAAAGAATCCCCTTAAAAAGCATTTCAATATTATGGGATTTCATATACACTTAACTGATTTTTCCTCAAGGCTACAGAAATATAAAAATACGTAAAAATTAAATCTGATTTTTGTTATATTTTTCGAGATACAACGTATCGTTCTATTTTTTGGTTCCTTTTTATAAAATTTCGCATAATTATATGTATTCGCAAAACCATTGATATTTTATTTATACAATTAAATATCTCGTTTAGCGACTGATTAACTCGTTAATGTTCAATTAAAATTTTTTATGCGTAGAAATATCAAAGTATTAATAATAAAAATTAAAGAATAAGTTTCTTAAATATTATTATTATATAAAAACTGAGATAACGTTGTAATAAAAAATTATTCGCTTTTTAACATATTTTTTACTGAAAGAAAGAAGTAATTCATTATTCTTCACTTTGTATCCTTTAAAATTTTCCTATTTAATAAATCAAACAAATTTTATCTATTTTTTAATAGTACAATCATTTATTAATATTTATATATGATGATCTATAAAATAATCAACTTTTGTCAAATTTAAGTCATTATAATTCTTTAATTAGTTCCAATAATTTTTTAAATTTTAATCAATGATTTACATGAAGGAGTATAAAGAAGGGAACTGAAAAAAGGAAAAGAAAAAAGAAGAAAGAAAAAAAATCGAATCTCTGTCCCGATGATTTCAACGCAAGACTATATGGTGGCTATGTGACGTTCTACGATTGGCCGTCTCATTCGGATCACGTGACTCGCGCGTATATATTTGATGAGTGGTGTACGAATTTGTCATTTACCCTTTCAGATGCTCTCGCGAACGTACGAGACATCTGTTTACGAAAGATTCATTTAATTCACCGATTCGCATCTTCTTCAATCAAAATCACGACAAATCACAGTCTAAGAAACCAAAATCCAAATTATGAAATAAACTTTAACACACACACAAAATATAATTAAAAAATTGCCTTCAATAAAGAAAGACTTGTAAACGTGTTAAAATCGGGGAATTTGCCCGCGCTGAATTTGGATTTTCGCGCGAAATGGAGGGAATTTTAAATGGCATAATTTTGGAACGCGATTGACAAAGCGCAAAAGAGTTTTGCTGAAAAAAAGAAGTGTTTTCAGAGAAATCGGGACTGTTTAGGCGAGACTTTAGTCGTATAACGAAGGTGGAAGTAGCGGTCGCGAATCGGTGCTTTTCTATTGGCTCAGCGAAGTGGTGGCTGTGCTTGGCGCGGGCATGGGTATGACGGATACCAGTTTCGAACTACTTTTAACCCTGTGGCGAGTCTCGGTCCTGAGAGTCCTGCTGACCGAAGGACTCCATCAGTATCCCGGTGTTTCGGTGCGCGGAACGTTCACCTTTAACCTTCATTAACGTAGTTTCAAAATTTCGGGTGAGTGAATTACATCAAATTCAACATTTTCCCCCAAAATTACATTTTCAACATCATTCTTCGCGCAGAAAATAATTTCTTGATACCAAAAATTCAATTTTTCCTTCATTTTGGATTTTATTAATCCGTTAAAATGTTTATTTCAGCAGAAAACGGAAAAGATTTATCATTTTTTTTAAATGAGAATTTGATTTGACGAGTGAAAAGAATCGAAAAAAGGAGGAACAAAAAACTGAACGCTAAAAGGAAGAACAAATTTTGATTTTAAGGCGAAAAATTGATTGAAATGTGAACATAAATTTTAAACTGATGGAAATAGAGTCACAATCTTGTAAAATTGCGATTTCTTATTGACGTTAAAGAAGCACAAGGAAACAAAAAAGGTGTTTCTTTGATGATTGTGTTGAATATTCAAATATGTAATTTCAGTCGCATTTATTAATATCATCAGTCATGATTTCTATCAAAGATACTTTTCATTGAAGATTGAAAAAAATTGCTTCGAGTTTTAATGTTATCAAGTGAGAAAATTGTATCTGGTAAAGGATATAATTGAATCAATATGCATACTTTTATTTTATTTCATTTAATCAACGTTCCATTAATTTAATTTATTTTGTAATTTGCTCTCAAAAAGTGATCATTTTAAAATCACGTATATCAGCGTAAAATCTATAGACATTTAAAAAGTTTATTTCTATTTGAATTACATACAGTTAATTACGTCAATTTCATTAACTTGTCAATCAAAGTGTTCAATGTTTTTTCTGTATTCGTTTGATCAATTTATGAGAATCGGTTGAAACACACCTAACTGTTGTCTTTCTTTTTGATTCACTTAAAGTCATACTATTGAATGTTTTTAATCCATATTCTATTCTGACATTTTGAAAAATTAAATTTAAATATCATGTAAATGTTACATTTAAAAGCAATATCAGGTAAATGTTCATTTTTGCTTCAATTATTTTTTTTATTTAGAAAAATATTTTAAACATTCCGTTGAGTTAAAAAAGTGTTCTAAGCAACACTTCTTATCAAACCGGATAAAATTCAAGTCTGACAATTCATACTTTTCTTGTTTATACGACAAAATAACTCCTTTCGATTTGGTCTAAAAAGAATAATTATATATAGTTATGTAGCTATTATAATCATAATATATTAGTTATCATTTATTTCATGTTACTCTGTATTACAAATAAAAATGTAATAGCAATTTTTAATATTTCTGGTTAATATAAATTAAAAAAATTTACAAACTTGATTGTATTGTTTTTATATAAAATATATAACTAAAATGTATTAATACAATTGCATTATTAATTAACTTTTTTATTATTCTTATTAATTATTTGAAATAAATAAAATTGCTTAAAGGAAAATTTTGTTTCTTTTTTTAATAACATTATTTTATATAAATTAAACATATATTTTTTATGATAGATTATATCTATAATTTATAATATTTTTTTTTATTAACATTTAAATATATTGCTCTAAAGAAGTCAGTAAATATTTGTTTCGTTCGTAACCATTATTAATTGTGAATAATTATTGAAATTTGATTTACCATAGTTAAGATAAAAAATTATTGTTAAATGCCTTTTACTATGCAAAACTTAAGTGGATATTTACGACTATTAATACACTAGGAGATTCCCGCTGCGACGATTCCATCGGTTACTTATGATAAATGACATCAGATTTTATATGATGAATACAAAAAAATATTAATCGCATAACCTAATGAATGTAAAGATCATCTCAAATTAATTAATTCAATTCATGATTGTTTTTGATCTAATCAATTATCGAACAAAAAAAGAAAACATTAAACTTTAATGCATAATGAAATACCTTATTTAAAAAAAACTCAATGAAAAACTGAACAATTATTTTTTAATAACTGATAATTTTATTACTTAAGGTGATTCTTCAGCCATATAATCTTTGCTGGCATATGTTAGCATAATTGCAACAGATGCATCATAGTATTGTTAGCTCAAGATGCAAGCAAAATGGTACTATTTTGTTAGCATTATGTAAGCATTATGCAGGCATATATGTTTTCTTTATTTACATGCTAGCATTTAGCAATCTTAAAGCTACCAAAAACAACTGAATGTTGCTTAAGCATCATTTTGCTATTAGGGAAGAACAAAAAAAAAAGATAAATTGAGCGGTAAATTGATTAGTTGAAAAGAGAAACAACAAATTCACCTGAAGAATCATCTTAATTGATAAAAATGTAAATTTTGTTCTTTATTTTTCAACATATTTTAAATGTATTTCTCAATTATAAAATTTAAATAATGGAGTAGCAAAGTGCTTTAATTAATTTGAATTGATTAAAATGTTTATAAAAAAGGATGCAATTAAAAAGGAGCAACAGAATGCGAAAGAAAAAAATACAAGCAAACTTAAGATAATACATTTGATTATGTTAATCGGTAACAAACGTTTCCCTGTTTTTAATAGTGTTAATTCAGTAGTTAAATGATTATTATGGAACGCGTTAATGTTCAAGCAAACGAGATACGATTGGAGTTTATATAAATGGTGTACTCATTATGCAATTATGCATGAAGTCATCCTCGACGTAGGTTTTCAGGGACTTTTTCGTGTTTGTTGACAATTAGGTTAATTTTTGATATTAAAATCTGCCCTGACACATTATTTGCAGATTTCCAATTTCAAAATGCCACGGTACATTGTATTTCTCAATTCTTTTTTCGGTTGGTGATGAATTTTTGAAAATGTTTAGAATGTTTCAACATTACATATTCACAAAAAAGATAAAAGCGTTAAATTATATGAAAAGTAATATAAAATGGAACTGCAAGTGTATTTTCTCCTCGAATTTGTTGTATACAATAGAAACATAAAGTATATAAGAATGCTTGTACATTTTTAATTTGCGTCAACGAAGGAGTTTTCATTTAATTATTGTTTAGCGATGTTATTGTAGTAATTAATGATAACGTATCAGTTACAATTATGTTATCCGATGACAAGAAATTAAATGCATTCTTAATACATTTTTTTAACAATAAGTCTCATGTTCGTAATTATAAGTTCACCATAATTGTCACATTTACACATTGTTAAGACATTTTTATTGTTAGTTGATTATAGACGATGATCAACAATGAAAGTTTAGATACAGAACATTCACGAAACACTTTTATTCTTTATGTAAAATAAAAGCCTAATAATATGGTACCAAATGGTATAATCATGTGATCATATGTTTTCAGATATTAATTATTTTACTTTTAAAATTATTTTTATTGTAAAAATTTTGCGCAGTAGCCTATTGCGCATACTTTCATTCCTGCGCAGTGGTCAAATGCGCAACATTTTTCTAATAAAGGTATGGTAAAATTATGAATGCCTGAAAACATATCATTATGTTATGTTATCATACCTTCAGGTACATATTACAAATAAAAACCTATAGGTTTTTATTTGTGTTCAATGTTTTTCAATTATTTTTCGTATAAAAATCTAATTAATTCATATTACGTTCGATATATACATCTTAGAAATAAATTTTTATCTAAATACAATAAATTTTTATATTTAATAATTTGTACACTTATTAACATCATCTTTATAGTATTCAACTTAGTGTTTTTTTGAAAATATTTTTCAATTAAAAAAGTTCATTAGCTTTAAACATTATACTGAAAATCATAAAACCTGAAAATGTACAATTTTCAATTGAATTATTACTGTTTTTAATAGCATTCTGAATCCATCGGCAAAAAATCATCAAATTTTACTGTAAAAAACAATAATTAATGAAGAAAATAATGTAAATATTTACTAAAACAACTTTCATTTTTACTGTTTTTCACAGCGAAATTGATAATTTTTTGCTGATAGATGTAGAATGCTATTAAAAACAGTAAAAATTCAAGATCTATGATTGTCAGTGTATAATACAATTTCATTCTCCTTAAATCTGATCTGTTGAAATAGCAAAATTGCAAACATTGGTTCAAAATGAATTAGGCCTGTCAATTGAACTTTTACACATTAACATAACATTATTATAATTTTTTCCACAATTTTTTATGCAAAAGTGCAAGAAGTATTTTATTATTAACATTTGATTAACAAGTCATATCATTAAAATTAATTTTACGATAAAATATATAAGCATTTGTGAGAAAATTATAATTGAACTATTTGAACTTTTAACTGTACTATTTTGAACAGTTCAAAGTATGCTTATATATTAATAACAAAATATAATCTGTAAACATTATTTTTTAATTATCACTTACAGATTTTGTGTTACTTAGACGTCGATCAAGAAATTGAAGTAAATTTTATGTTCTATATTTGAAAGTTGTATAAAATATAACGCATTGTGTTTGAAAATGACACATTTTTAAAGTTCAATTGAGAAGCCTAAATTGAATTATTCCTTAGAAATGATAAACGTGTGTTTATATTTTTGTAGGCGATGTAAATTAATTCACCGTCAAAGATTTGTTATATAAATGCAAAAATGCAAAACTGATCAACGTATAATTAGAACAAATTCAAGGTAAAGGAATGATACAAGTCTTTTCATCTCATTATAATTCACACAGAAAAACAATGTTTTTCAATCAATGCAATGATCGTTTTATGAATGAAAGTTTTATTTTTACACTTTATGTGTAAGAAACATTTCATTTCATAATGTCTGTACATTTCTGAATAATTTGCAAATTAAGTCTATAATTTTGCGCTGTTTTGCAATGCAAATTAAAATTCATAATCAAAATAAAAATCGGATGAAAAGTTGTCTAAAAATCCAGTTGACTTTCTATTGAAGGATAACTATTCACCTTCGTAATTACGACCTAAATCACCATAAATTGCATAAGTCGCAACTTGATATTTCAATGATCGTTGCTGATTTCAATATAAGCTGCACGTGACATTCGACACCTTTACCGTCGGAATCTAATCACAATTACGACTTTACTTTATTATTAATTATTAATAATCTAACGTTCGCTGAACCGGAAGGTGAACAACCGTGTTTCATAATATTATCTTAAGTCATGATTTTAATGTTTTTGTTTGTATCGCTAAATAACTAACATTTTTACTTGAGAAAGAATTTAACGAAAACTAGTTTTGATTAATACATTATTCGACTTCGTTGTAAGTTGTTGTATTAAATTGTTTATCTTGTCAAAATTATAATATTTTGTAAAAAATGTTTTCACTTGAAATTATGTGATTCCAAGTTATGATGAATGATGAACGTTTATTTGATTTTAAAGATTTAGAAGTTTGTGGAATTTTATTTGATTACATTTTTAAATATGACAGCAATATGTATAATTAAATTCCATTTTATACGATAAAAATATTCAAATTGAATTTCAGGATTCATAAGAATTGTCAAATGAATTCAAAGTTTAAGGAAAATTGTATATTTTCCGCTTAAACATTTTCATACAATTAAAATATTGAAATAAATTTGAATGTACATTTTTTAATTGATGTAAATGATTTGATTTATAATTTTTACTACAGAAATACACAGTTTTTAAACATAAACATAAAACATTATGATTTTGTTATTATTCAAAGGTTAAACATTTTATTTTCTTAAATAACTTTATTTTGAATCTTTTAATTTAATATTTCATTAAATACTTACACGAAATAATTTTAATTTAAGAATTAAAACTCTGATATAAAAATAATAATCAAAATTGTAAGATAATGAGAATTGATAAAAAAAACTACATTTTTATGCTGGCAAGAATTGCGATTATTACAGAGTATGATAATTTTTATAATAGTTTTTTCTCAGAGCTACAAATTATTATACAGTGTATTAATTTTTGCATTAAAATGTGTGTATGCAAATGCACACAATTATATGACAGATAACAATCTTAAAATGGTTAATACATTCATTTTATGAGTCGTCAAAGTGATTGCAGGTTCCGTTAAAAATGCTGAAATCGTTCAAACGACTCAGTTTTCGATTGAAAGATGCAATAAAGGATATTAACATTCAGTTTATAACACTTTTTAACTCTAAATGTTACATCATTGAAATTTAAATGCATAACGCAACTTTTGAATCACATAACTCTGAGAAAAATTATTGCAATGAACTAAACTTGTCTAAAAATTCAATTTTATTGAAAAAATTGCATTTCTGATTATATTGACGATAACGTTCATAATGATAGTTAGAAATTCAAGTTAAAGTCAATTTTAACCAGTTTTATCTTTCTGTGTATACACAGAAAAAAGATTTATTATTAGTATTTACAGGAATTATAGGAAAAAGTATCATACCAAATAGGAATCAAAACGTATTGGATAACACTAGAAAAACAAGTGTTTCATTTTTTTATTCAAGGTGTCTTAAAATTGAATAAATGAGATATTTTTGGTGTCTCAATCATTCAAAATGTTTCAAAATGAGACACTTCTTTTTGTAGTGCACATATTGATAAAAGTCTATACCAATTTAAGAAAAATTTTTAGTTTTTAATGTAGAATTTACTATAAATATAATAATTTTTTATACTTTTACAATTTATATTATATTGGTATAAGAACTTTTTGAATATGTGACACGCGCGATACGTCCTGATTCATAGGTGCTATAGGACTTTTTCCTACAACTTTTTTTTGCGTAGATTTGAGTTTTGAATGAAAAAATAACAAATTCGTATTGGAATTTAAATAAATTGGAATGGAAAATAAAACAAAAATTTTTTGTCACTTAGTTTTTTTTCTTCCCTCGTGACGAAAAATATCGTACGCAACATAGGAGGTGATCGAAAATCCGTTTCCCTCGCAAGAACCGATTCTCGATTTCATCTCCCTTGTTGCGTAATATACTATTTATTTACACTATATAAAACCCATCCTTTTAAATTATCTAAAAGATCCTTCGAAGTTAAGACACTTGCATTTAAACAATGTTATGTTAAGACTATAATACTGTCGATACAAATTTACTGGTTTAATTTAAAGTGACCATAAACATGACATTCTATTAGGTAAGGTATCCATTTATCACAAAACTTTAGCGCAAAATACAGATTTGCTTCAATGACAATTATTTTATTTCATTTACAGTAATATCAAGGTTTATAAGTTTGTACTTTTAGTATCTAAGAAAAAAAGAAGAAAAAATACTGCATTTTATTTCAGACGGTTTTGCATTAAATTGAAAATATATATCGTTAAGTTCGAACAAATGAAAAAATCATTAAAAAATACTCATAAAGTTTTTCTTTAAAATAATAACATCAGTCCATAGCTTCATAAATTAAATTCTTATCAAAATACTGCATTTTTGGTATAGTATTTGTGAAGTACAAAAAAATGTGAGCAAAATATGAAATTAAAATTGATATTTGGCGATGAATGTAAAGCAAATCATTGGAATCGTTATGATTGGGCATATATTTTTATACGTGGTTACACCTATACATTGCCAAATATTAATTAACCTCGAATCTCTTCGATAAATGCAGTGCATCGGGTATCATGCATGTGACAGAAAAGCTCTCGGTGAAGTCCCATCGAGCGAGGCTGATCGCCTTTGAAACAATGCTGTTTGACCGGCGCTCGTCACTGCGCACAATGAGTTAATATTAGAGAGATGGGGGTTGATGTGTGAAGAGTCATCCATAACTTGTCGTCACCAAATTACACACATCACTTCTCCCCGATATCAGCGTAGTCTTACGCGCGCGTAAAACTCGCTAAATTCACACTCATTTTTTTATCTCCTTTTTTTCTGCATATCAAGATTATCTTAGAAAGCAAAAAAATTGTCAGGCTTGTCTATTCTTTACACTTTACCTTTACTGTAGGCAAAATAAAAAAATAAAACGCATTCATCAAACATTGTGGTAATATTAAGCAATATTTCGCTTAATTTGTTTATTTTATAATTTAGGCACGTTTCAATGATTCCAATGACAAAAAAGTGACTAATTTGATGCGGTTGTAAAAAAGTTGTTTTTTTTTTTTAATGTAATTGAATCGTTTTATGTAATTGTTGTTTTATGCATATTATTCATATTTGTATTTTTTGTATATACATATATATAACATGTTACATTTAACAAGTTATGTAAAAATGAATGTAATATATGTAGCGCAATTATTGGAGCAATTTTTCCGATCAAATTCTGAGATGTAGATGTTATTGTTGTCGCGATTATTTGCGACATTGTTAACACTGTTTTTTCAAGGCAAGATTTTTCAAATAATTTATGGACGTATTGAGATCCATTCAGATGCTGTAGTAAACACATCAACAGCAAATAAAAAAGTTAGATTTTAATCGAATATAAATTGAGAAAAAATGTTCAGGATGTAGAATAATTTATGTCTAAAACAAGAAAACAATGTTTTTTTTTAAATTATTTGTTGAAATAATATTTTATAATATTATAGGTTTAACTTAAATTTTGAATTGATTAGTAAAAATAATTAATTTGAAGTTAAATAGCATGATTTTGAAACAATTGAAATATTATATTATATCGTTATTAAAGTTTTTACAATCACATTATTGGACATTTTCAATGATTTGGGTTGCATTTTTTGTTTTTAAAACGATTTCTGGTTCAACGCGTATTTTAATCATGTATGCTATATAATTTGAAGTGATCATTTAGTTTTTGTTATAACTATTTATGTGATTTTAAAGTGATTCATATTTTTGAACACGTGTAAATTCATAATATTGAGTAAAAGATAGTAATCGATATGACTCTTTGAAATCATAGAAATTAACTTATAATCAATGTTTGTTAGATTCCATTTTAAAAGTTTCTAAGTATTTTAAATGTTTCTAAATTGTTTAAGTATTCTTTAAATTATAAGCAAATTATTATATGAGATCTTTATGAAAGATTTCATAATTAAAATATTGGAAATATTTTTTAAAGATTTTCAGTAAATATTTGCGTTATTCTACTTAATTGTTGTACTTTACTCTAATCTCTACAATTATTTATCGGAGATAATATGTAAAGATAATAAACATATATACACAGTTAATTTTTAATTATGTTTAAAAATTGATTAAATCAATATTTAAAATATCAAATTTGTCTAATAAATTACAGGATGCTGTCATCAAGGGCAGCGGAAAATGTGTCAGCGCGGTTGGCGAAGAGTAGCTCCGCTCCAGAGAAAATGGACCGAGCGGGAAACACCAGTGAAGACGAAAGAGAAACTTGGTCCGGAAAAGTCGATTTTCTTCTTTCGGTTATCGGCTTCGCCGTAGATCTTGCCAACGTCTGGCGATTTCCGTATCTTTGCTATAAAAATGGCGGCGGTAAGTAATCCATTAAGAAAACGTTGAAAAAGACAGCAAAATTTCATGAAAATTAAAAAAAAAATTATATATAATCATAAAACCCCGTTTTAATTCTTTGAAATGGTTGCATACATGATAATTTGGCTTAATTTTCGGTGAATCAGAATGCGCGAGAGCCAAAAAAGAGGGCAAAAAGGTGGCAGAAAAATTGCAACAAAGGCTAATCAAATACGTTGCCATCGCGCTTTATGACGAAAAAAGAGCAACTGAATTGAATATTATTATTGAATTATGTAGCGCACACATATTTTAGTATTTGAGCAAAAAAGAAGTAAAAAAAAAGAGTTGCAGTTTATAATGTGTAAATGTATTCTTGCCGCTTTTGATACGGGGACATCGATTTTTGATGGATGATATTCAAAATATATAGATAATCAGACAATCCGTTATATATGATCAAAGGTGTTCCGAATGGGAAATTATGATTAATTAAAGTAATTGGAAATTAGCGACCGATCTTGTAGCGTAATAGCTCGGAGTGCCACGCGTTGCGAGCCTGCGCTTAATCGAGTTATGCATCGCTTTTGAGAAGCTTCTGTATCACTGCTAGCCTGTTGTAATCATATTTCTAGGGTCCTTGATAGAGGACTAATGGCATATCGACGTCGCCGTAGTCGCCTGCTTCACGAAAAGATAGCGTTTGTTCGGGCTTCATTTTATATATTGCGCCACTACAAAAAAAAGACTTCATCTAGTGTTTTTTTTTCAACTTCAACCTTATTTTCATACTTTTTAATGTATCGATGATTTCTTTGCTAATTCATTACAATATTTTAACTTTTCATTTTTTATGCAAAAAATAGTATTTTTTTACTATTTCCTTTTAAATACTATTTTGTTTAATATGGGAAAAATTTGTATTTTAAAATTGATGTTAAGTTTGAAAGGTTAGCAAGGAAGATGCCAAGTATCAAAAGAATATCAATATTATATATATATACTAGTTGAAAAGTGGCCTTTATGTTATTCAATTAGTCCTGAAAAGAGCTGAAGGATAAAGCGCGATATAACGCGGGCGAGCATTCACTCGGACAAAGGTGACATCACATCTGGCGGCATTATTTCAACACCGCGTGTAAATTCTTGCGGAAAATTGAACGGAAGTTCCATTATAAACAGGATAAATGTTGTTGGCGTGGAGCGCAAGAGTGCCATGGCCGGGCGTTTGTAATAGTATAATCGCTTCGCGATTTTCACACCTCATCTGCTCCTTAAATTGAAATTGCTTTTTAATTGTCCGTTTAACGTGTCGACATGAAAGACGACTCATCTCAAATTGAATAACATTAATTGGCTTATCGCGCGCGTTGTTGTACTTTCTTATTATTAAAGTTAGTCACTTCTTCTTCTGTATATAAAATGTACCTTGAAAGAAAACTTAATTTTATTTAACTTCAGATTTGATAGAAATTATGAAAAAACATATTTTACTGTTTATTGATTTATTTATTTCAAAAGTATAATGCTTCAGGATAATCTTGTTTGGATGCAAAAATTTTAATTTATTTTATTTTATTAACAAAATAAATTAATTATCATTTTTTACATATATGTAAATTGAAAAGTATAAACCAGCAGTGTGAAATAATGTAATAAAATAGTAAAATACTGTATAATGTAGACTAGAGAAATTCAAATTAAAAAAAAGTTTGAATTCTTTCTTTTCTCTCGTTTCGTACAAATTTAAGATTGATTATTTCTTTACTGCTGCCATTCATTTGAGATCATTATTCCAAGATCCTACAGATCCCTCGCAAGTACGCAAAATTAATCAGAATAGACAATATCGTCCCTTTAATGCGATTAGGTTTGGCTTTTCCCGAGGGGCTAAAAGACGATCATTTTATCGTGAATAGTGCAACAAAAAGAGTCACGAGAGTTGTGTGTGCTTGCTGCGTGATCCCGGATTATATATATACCGGAACCTTTTTTTTATTCGTTGGAGATTCTACGTTTGTGATTCACATGCGATTTAGAGGTAGTTTATAGAGAGAAATAACGTCACAACTTTCGCGCGCAACTTACGACGAGGATGATTTGGTGAAATTAAACACAATTTGTGTTGCCACTGAAATTGTAGCGAATTATAGAATCAAGTTGATGATTATGAAGACGTTTTGCGAATTACGAAAGCAATTGCCAGTTGATGAATTCTCATTTATAAGAAGACTTGAGAATAATTATGGTTGAATAAAAAAAGTTATTTCAGTGAAAATGTTTTGTTAATTAGTAAGAAACATGTTTTAAATTGTATTTATGCTAAAATCAAATGTATAAAGATATACATTATAATAATACAAATTATGTCCATATGTCTCGTCCGGATCGATTAACATTGTAGTCGTGCTTGCATGACATATCATCAACAGTTTTTTAAAGTTGAATAGATTCCAAATCTATTTGAAACAAAAATTGTTCTTAAGTCGCTCCCTATCAATTTACAGCCCTACCTTTCGGACTTTCGACAGCTCCTTTTATTTTTACAAAAATAATGAGACCTGTAATAACTTTTTTGCGAAAACTAGGTTTCCAGTCAATTATATATTTAGATGATTTTTTGTTAATGGACTCATCTAAAGATGAGTGCGAATCAAATGTTAGTCAAACAATCAACATACTTTCATCGCTCAGTTTCAAAATTAATTACGAAAAGTCAGTAATAAACCCATCCACCAATTGTAAATATTTAGGCTTCAATTTTGACTCAGTAAATCAAAGCATATCAATTTCATCAGAAAAACGACAAAAACTTTTTCACCTTACGAAAAAAATTTATTTAAAACAAGAATGTTCAATTAGAGAATTTGCTAGATTTATCGGATCAATAATTTCAGTTTGTCCAGCGGTTCAATACGGAATGATGCATACTAAAGCTTTTGAAAGAACAAAGTTCTTAGCTCTTTCTTTCAGCTCAAGCAATTTCGATGCATATATGTTAATACCAAGTTTCTTAAAAAATGATTTTTGTGGTGGCTAAACATATTTTCAGACAACAAACAAGCCAATATAATTAGAAATAGTAATTACGCGCGCGAAATCTTTACTGATGCTTCGTTAACGAGATGGGGAGCTACTGACGGAAAATTAAAAACACATGGGTTTTGGTCAAACAAAGATAAAAAGATGCACATAAATGCTTTGGAATTAAAGGCGGTCTTCTTAGCTCTACAATGTTTTGTAAAAGATCTTCATGATTGCAATATCTTAGTAAGAATAGATAACACAACCGCTCTGTCATACGTGAACAAATTTGGGTCTATCAAATATCCAGAGCTTACAAAAATTTCGCATGAAATATGGTCGTGGTGTGAAAAAAGAAACATTTTTCTATTTGCTAGCCATATAGCTTCAAGCGATAATACTATAGTGGACCAAGAATCGCGAGTGATTTCACCGGACACAGAATGGTCATTAAAACCAAAAACTTTTGAAAAAATTTCAGAACATTTTGGTCCTTTTGACATCGATTTATTTGCATCGGCGATAAATTATAAATCCTCAGTGTATGTGTCTTGTTCGTTTAATTTTACAATCATATATTAGACTGCAATGTGTATATATGGAACACTCGTTCGACTTTAACTGAAACCACTTAAAGAACGCTTTTTTTTCTTCGCCGCCACAATTACCGTGTCTTTTCAGTTAACAAAAGATACTTAGAGTAGCTTACGAGACCAACTTCTATCGACTTTATAGTATCTTAGTTGCGTTACGACAGAGATATTGTTTCAATGTACTTGTCAGAATGAAAATATAATCATTACCTATACATTATTAAGATTAATATTCTTTAGACAAAACATACGTTATATTAAACATGTTTTTATGTATATCAAAATTCAGAACTACTAATTTTAAAAAATTAATTAAAAAAAAATTAAATTTCTATTAACTCCAAGCTATTCCTTTGTTTTAAGAAAAATAATATTCTGATAATTAAGGCATATTTATGCTGTCTGAAAATGAGAATTAAAACTGAAATACCTTAAAATAAAACTTTAAATTAAAGTTAATGGCAAATTTAGAATAGTTCTAGTTTTGTTAGTTTTCAATTTACATTAACTAATTACGTTATTGTATGTTTCAGGGGCATTTTTGGTTCCTTATTGTGTAATGTTAATAGTCGGTGGGATTCCTTTGTTTTACATGGAATTAGCTTTAGGACAATTTAATCGTAAAGGTGCCATCACATGTTGGGGAAGATTGGTACCACTTTTAAAAGGTAAGATAATTTGCTTTTTAGTTTTTGCATTAAATTTACATGTAACTTGTTTTTTTACATTATTCACACATTTTTTACATGTAATTTGTATTTCTACATTATTCACGCATTAATTTAAATTTCTTTAAAAAAAATTCTGTTTTCTTTTCTTCCTTCATTTTCATTTACTACTTTACCACTCACTATTCAGTAGCAATCTTCGAAACCTAAAAAGCTCCCATTTCCGCCGATTTGAAGCTTTACTTTTTCTCGGTAACAATTTTCTCTCGAGGCCGTAAACGCGCGAAGATCTTTGGATTAAACACAATGACCACACTCAAATGTCATTATGGACTACATTGAACGAAAAAAGAAAAATAATAATAAAAAAGGTCAAATATTACAATATGGACACGCTGGAAAGTAAAATGCTACTTAAATCAATTCATTGATCATCTCCTGTAAATAAAAATAACCCGTACAACTGTAAATAATACATGCATCCATTGTTATTCATGAATTTAATCGCAAACATCTTTTTGCTTAATTGAGTTTCTCAGTTAGACGATTTAAAAGAAATGATAACGTATTTTTATATTCATTATAATATTATCTTGTTTTCAATGACTAATCTATAAAAAACATTATTACAATCTTCATGAAGAAAACATCCTTTTTTTACTTCATATTGTTTTATATTCTTGTAAACTGAGGCAAATAATATAATACTATGATTCATTGAGAAAGTGTTGTATACCAGTATTTTTGAACAAATTACTATAAAATATAATAAAAATTATTATATTGTGTTATATATTTTGTTTTACATATAATAGTAAATTGTGTAATAATTTGTTACAATTTTTATTATATTTCATAGCAATTTTTTACATATGTTCTATATAATTATGAAATTTATTTTTTTATTTTATTTCTTAACATAAATATTGTTAAAGATTATTTGTTAATAAATGTATTTTAACTCAATTCTATTTTTCTTGTATTAAAAAAAGTTGCTAGGTCCAGAGAATTGAACCCGAGCCTCCTAATTACTAGCCCACCATCTTGTCTACTCGGCTATTTCCAGATTTGATGTACAACTCGTATTGGAAAATACACTCATCACTACAACTAAAATGTATAAGTGTATTTCTCAATACGAGTTGTGA
>JABFPJ010002838.1:0-18049 GCA_022817425.1 Gryon sp. ZL-2020
GAGAGAGAGAGAGAGAGAGAGAGAGAGAGAGAGAGAGAGCAACAGACAACTTTGCTTTTTCAAACTGAAAAAAATATTCTTCAAAAAAATGAAGAAGGAATGTGTATATATAAAGAGCCGGTTTGAACTGTCATGGTCGAAATATCGCAACCGATAAAGGCCGGTACCGAATAAACAAGGAAAGAGTTAGATTAACCTCTTAAACGGAATATAGCTTCGGCTTAATAAGATCCTTTCGAGGTTTTTCGCCGAGGACAAAAAGTCCTTTGAAGATAATCGTAACGACAGTTGTGTCTGCGTCCAGTTACTATTTTTACCGATCACGTACAAAGAAACGATTTTTTTACTCATTTGTATATAAATTCAAATAATTCCCAGGGAGTGGAGAATAAAATCGACGAAACAAAGAGAAAGAAAATTCTGATACAGAAAATCGATAAATTTCGTCACCAAAACATACATGTATTTTTGTTAATAAGAATGTTCAAACATTGACGTTAAATATAAAGTTTTAATTCAGAAGTGATTTCTCGAGAATCGAAAAGGTTTGCTTTGATTTTTGGTGTGAAAATATATGACGCGATCAATCACTTTTGATGGATCGAGAATTTAATAAAAAGCGCGCGCTTAAGGGCCCTCGATTTTCTCGGCAACTGTGTCAATATTGCTTTTACCAATGAACAGACAAATGTTCGCCCCCTCCCCCTCGCTCTATTTTTTTTCTCTCCTCCAAACGATATTTTCCTCCAATTAATCTTCACTGGCTATTGTCATTTAATTGTGTTAATATGAAACATACAACGTACAAACTAAAGTTGTAAATATGAAGTCGGAAATATCGCTTTTTAGGTTGACAAGAAATTTGAGCCTGAAATGAAGCTAAAATAATGATCTGAGAAATTTTTTTTAAATTTTGGTTTTATAGAGCAGTCAATTTCAACCCAAAATCATAATGTAAAAGATCTGTTTTTGTTGAAAATTAACCGAGTCATGATATTTTTAAATTCGATGACATATATTAAGGTGACAAGTCATTTCGTATGTTTTGTCTTTCTTCTTTATGAGCTTTTGAATTGTGTTTGTCTCTGTCGCACTTATACGTTCAACGTATCGACTTAACAGTTTTACATGTACGCGAAAATAAGTTCTGGAAAATAAACATTTGTACAACATTTCGTTTCATGAGAAATTGGATTTGTTTGTTCGAATGGACAGGATAAACTTGTGTTTAAGGTGCCGTGAATATCCGAAAGCGCAGACCCTAAGCCGACGGTAATGTGACGTCCGTCTGGTAAATAAGTGGACTTGCTTGCGCGTCGAATCTTAATCGATGTCAGTTCATCGGTTGGAATTAAACCCGGAATCGAAAGCAGTAAAATCGTACCAAAAATATCTCGAAAACCAATTGTCTGAAGTCACGGAGTATTGTTTTTCCACAATTTCTTCGATTTTGAATGTTGAAAAATAAAAAAGATTTCCACAATAACGCTCAACTATGTTTAAAGAAACTTTTTATTAAATCCTGTTACAAAATATTTATTTTTCATTGAATTATATTGAAAAAATGCAACTCCGTGATTCTAGACTACGACTTCCTAACCTATAACTTCAATCAAAACTTTTTCATTTAAATTAAAAAAAAATAAAAATACCAAAAATATGTCAAAACCAAAATGTCTAAAATTTCAATTTTTCTTCATATTACTGATTGTAAATATTAAAAAAAAATTCTTAAAGGAATATCTCCTACAATATTTGTACTCCGTTACCTTAGACTCTGCTGTCTTATCGTACAATTTAAAGGAGTCGAAGCTTCTCGTTTATTTAAATCAAACTGAAGAAATTGTTTGATATAATAAGCACCGTGGTAACATTGTAAATGATTTTTGTGGGTATTTCTGGAGGCAGAAAACAGTGTATTACCGATGCTTCGTGACGTGCATTAAACCGCGCGTTCTTAACTGGTGAATCATTGATGGATCGAGCATGGGGTCGTGGGAGGTCACAGCTGTGATCGGAGCGTCTTACCAGACGATCGCGTGTGTCCACTCGACGGCATAATGTATGCAAAATAAAGTGAATTATAAGTTGTTATAGTTCGGTTTACCAATAACGGTCACTATGTTTACACGATGCATGCAATAGAATCGTTTAAGGGGCGTCGTTCTTGTGTCCTTAATTTTATGAGCCGTTTTTTATGTTATAACAATCTTATTCACTTTCTTACAAAAATACTTAATATATTTTCATTAACAATTCATCTTTTACAGTCATTATTTCAAATTTCCCGCCATTTAAAGCGCGCGAAATTCAAATGTAGAAAATAAATTTGAATTTAAACTTAAATTTTGAATGTATAATAATAATTATATGATATATATATCATTAAGACTGACAAAAAAGTTGGATTGTAATACGTTTTTAAGACAATATTGACTCTTCCAATGACTCGAAGGAAACCGACAAGGGCTGCGTGATCATCAATGACCTGCTAAAAACCGTATTTATCTACGGTTGCCACAGAACAGAAGTCTGTATACCCAAAGAACTTTTTTCATCAAGCCTTCTAATATTTTTCGAAAACTTTGTCACTAATTCTTTCAAATCCTTCCTTCGTAAATATTTATTTGCATTTAGTGGTCAACTTTTGACCATCATAGCAAAAATACAAATAAAGATATAGTCTAAAGCCACATTCTTGTGGCTTTACTATCTTTAAACTCCAAATTAGGCATACGCCAAACCTACCTTATTTTGAGAAGAAGAAAAATTTTAACCCATATAAACCGATTTATTCTGTATTATATATTTTTTATTATCATTTATTTATTTATAATAATCTTTTAATATCATAAATATTGTTATTAGAGCATTAATTAAGTATAATTTAGAGTCTTTACAACGAAATAAATGTTTCATACGACTGATAATATAACTCAGAATATGTTGGAATGAATATGCTATACATAATGACTATCAATGAGAAATGAATAATGTTATAGTTTGCTAGGGAAAATAAGTTCATATTTTTAGACCGACTTGCTATCTCTGCGCAAGGTGCATAAAACATAAATTGTATATGGCAATTTGCGTTGTCACTTATAAATACAAGAATTCGGAATGTCGTCCTTTAGAAAAAGAATTATATATATTTTTCATATATGGACATAATTTATATATTTACATATTTTATATATATTCATATATGGTATATTTTCAATATATGGAATATATATTGGCAATATATTAGAACATTACAAAAGTAGTTCATACCCTAGTTAAATTAAAATCGGGTTAAATTGATTTGAAAGTCAGGATGCCCTACCTGGGCCATCCTTGGCCCTTATAGGGCTGCCATTTTTCAAAAAAAATAAATAATGTCTCACGAAATGCTATTTTGGCCCCAATCGGGCCCCAATCAGCCCACCATTAATCTGGTATTAATCAGGCAAACCACATCGGGGCCACATTTGAAACATGGCATGCCCGATTCCATTTCTACTAGGGATATATTATTCTCCATATATATGGTTAGTACATGGTCAATATATGTATAATTAATATATTACAATATATGTTTTTGAGTTTCCTTTCTATTAAGAATATTATGCAAAAACAAAATCATTATTAAAAATTAATAAAAAAATTTGTTTAAGAAAAATAAAAATGTTAAAATATAAAAAAATGTTGTTAGTTTGAAATGAGAGAATAAAATTGTTGGAGGTTTAATATTGAAGGTTTCTCACGAGTCGAAATATTTGATTGGCTAAAAGAATGTTGGTCTGGCCAAAAATGTTTGTTAAATCCTTCAAACAGTCGGCGCGATGACACAATCCGTCAACCGCTTAATCGGCTGATTCAATAAATCTGAGTCTCGAGAGCAGGGTTGCGCCTTGCGGTGACGCTTACGATTAATTCCAATGAATTAATGCGAACCGTTGACACCACGCCGGGAGGTTAAAATCGTCGCTTTGACATCAAATCTTTGTCGCCACGTTGAATCAATGGAACTAAATCAACGATAAACAACAATTAATGACAAACAAAACTTACTTTATTGTATTTTAATTAATAACAAATCATATTTTATAATTAGTTAAACAATTATTACAAAAAAGTATATGATTTATTCTAATAATATATATTCAAATAATTAAGCAATTTAGTTCATTATTATAAATTGAACAAATTCATTAAAAAACAATTTCAAATGTGTAGTTTTTATTTTGAGTATCTTTTTAATGTGAGTTACCAAAAATTGATTCTCATTTACAAACTTAAATTTTATTACTTTTGTGTTTAACATGCAGCTGACTCTACTTTATACCTGATAACTTAAAGTATGAATTACAACTTTGTTTTTTCCTCAGGGCAAATTTGATTTAAAGATAATCGAAAAGACTCATTATTACATTGAGATGTGGTGATTATGACCAATTTTAAGGTATTTCTTTAACAAAGCAAATATAGTATTATCCACTTAAGTTTAACCACATACTTAAACAGATACTTAAAAAGCGCATCTGAAATAATAATTGTCTAAATATTGTTAATACTTTGCTTAAAATATCAAATTTTGATTTATTTCTTGTGGTTACATTTGGTTTCTCAAAGTTAAGTTTCAGGTGAAATAAAATGAATAAATAGAAAGAAACGAAAAAATAAGAGTTTCCCAGAGACGAAAATATATTTGAAAAATATATATGAAAATAAAATTGTTATGTATCAAGAGACACGGTAGTGTCTCTGACCAAGTACAAAAAAGTAAGGGAATGTATATATATTTATTGTATAATTAAGATATAATAAATAATAAATTTTATATACAAATATATTTGTATATAAAATGTATATTTTTTATGCATAAAAAGCAGTAAAAAGTCAAACTTAAATTTATATTTTTCGTGTGTGAGGTGATTTTAATAGATTTCGAGATGTTGAAATGAAGTTATATTTTTGATTAAAAAATGGAGTGATTAATGAAAAAACAACATGACGCGAGATCATACGATAAATAATTGTAACTGAAAACCGCGGGAAATAGCGATTGGTGTGGGCCGCAGAGACACTTGATCGCTTATTGACCACTGTTGACTCGTGTTGACACCGCGGGCTCCACTTAGGTAGATAAATACACCGAAGAAGCACGGGTCAATTGGATAGATCTGCCTCACTAACGCCCACGCCAGGTTACCAATGTGTGATTCATGGTTGTATAATACAAGAAACATACAAATTACACACAAAAAATAATTAAACAATTAAATTACATTTTTTTTATTACATTTTGAAAAGTTATGAAATGTTAATCAATATGTTTTAATCTTTTTAAAACTAAATATACAATATATAGTTTTATATTTTAAATGTATGCCATATTGCCGCAATTTATATATAAATTATATATATATTTTTATATATTATATGTAATTCGTATATATTTTATATATTGCAAATCTAAATAAGAAATATATTTATATATATATATATAACTTAAGTTTTATATATTCAAATGTTAGTCAAAAACCTGATTTTGATGTTTAATTTTGACATTAATATTCATGTAAAATATATAAATATACGAATGAATGATTTTTTAATAAAATATGCTGTGTTAAGCTGCTAATTACACCCAAGCAATAAACCACAAATTTGACCAAAAGTAAACGTTCTGCTTTAACACAGATATTGTCATAATTTAATTGTACTTAAGTCATCATTTCGGATTAGAGTTAAGCTGAATAAACACAAGTCGATCATTTATGGACCAAAATTTACGAGGCAGATATAAGCGCAGAATGACTTTTCAAATGTACAGTTTATTGGTGATAATTATCTGTATATAAGTTGCATGCATTAATTTTTGAAAATCAAAGCTGAATTTAATGATATAAACAATGCAATAAAACCAAAATTACAAAATGATAAAATACCGAAATGAGAAGACTGTAAAATTATTTTTTTGGAAAATAAGGACTTTTACAAGGGCTATAAAAAGAGACTACGAAAATGAGTTATCTACAAGTGAACCTGACCACAGAACCTGACCACAGAACTGACCAAATGTGTTTCAAGCTTTAATGAGATCAAAATATTGTTATTGCATTTCACTTATATTTATGATTATATTTAACGTAATCTTTTCCATTTGTTCAACTTTTCAAATATTTATTAGATAAACAGAATATTTCTATTACATCAGCAATATTTCATCATTTCATCACAATATTATTTATTTCAAGTTTCGAACAAAAATATTTTTCGTCTCAAAATATATTTTTCGTCTAACCTGCACGCGAAGGGTCACTTCGTTCTCTGTGAAGCAGCGCGCGAAGTATTACTTCATTCCCTAGTGCGCGAAGAGCTCCCTAGGGAGCGAAGTAATACTTCGCGCACCGCCACAGACAGAGAAGTGACATTTCACGGGTGGGTATCGAATGCTCAACTTTTTTTTGTGCAACAGATAAGTTGAACAAAGTTTATTTGATTATAATACAATTTGTACAACGGACCTTTGCACAATGAACGATTGCACAAACAATGTATTAAGAATGATTTTTTTGTACAATTTTTAACTTGAACAAAGATTTTTTGAGCAATGTTATTGTAATCAATGGACGATTGTACAACGAACAATTGTGCAATCGATTAATTGATCACCATTTCTTTGTACCAACACGAAATGAAAATAGTTTTTTTGGTCAATGTACTTTTGATCAACGAACGATTGAGCAAAAGACGAAATCTGTTGAACAAACGTTCATTGCACAATCGACCGCTGAATAAAATTTCATTGTACAATTCATCATTGAACAAAAGTTCTTGTGCAAACGTTCATTGCACAAAAGTTCTGCAACAAATTTTCATTGAACAAATGTTCATGTTTGAATGTTTTCGTTTATATTTCTACTAAATATAGTAAACTGCATTTTTAACTGCCTTAACATTGATTTTTTCAAATTTGACAGTTTTTTACTTTATTTTGACTATTTTTTCATGTTTGTTATTAAAACGCAGTTAAAAACTGTTTTCTTGCGATCGATCATTCTTAAAACACATATACATATCCTAAAGAGAAAAAGGAGATGACGGGTGTCAATTGGCTGTAGGTATCAAATCGAATCATATGTAGCCCTTGTAGAAATTCAACAGGGTGTGCCCTGTTAACAAATTTGCCCTGTTAGGATTTAGCGGGGTGTGCCCTAAATAATGACGCCCTGCCCATTTATGCCGATACGGGCTGTAGCGTGGTAGCCGTATTAGGGCTAAAGTTATGATTGCATAGTTCACTATAGTCGGGTTCCAGCAATGATGCCCTATTATGGCTGAAATTGTGATTTAATAGCTAGTTATAATCGGGTTCAAACAATGACGCCCTGTTATGGCTGAAATCGTGATTTCATAGTTCGCTATAGTCGGGTTCAAACAATGACGCCCTGTTATGGCTGAAATTGTGATTTCATAGTTCGCTATAATGGGGTTCAAACAATGACGCCCTGTTATGGCAGAAATTGCGATTTCATAGGTGACTATAATCGGGTTCAAACAATAACGCCTTATTATGACTGAAATTGTTATTTCATTCTCGTTATAATCGGGTTCAAACAATGACGCCCTATTATGACAGAAATTATGATATCATATGATTTTATATCATGTAATAACATTTAGATATTTGTATCATGAACATAACATGAATGAAAGAATTATTTTCAATCACATAAAAGTTAAAAAAAAATTGTTTTATAATAATATTATTATAAACTTTGAAGTTAAAAAATAATTAGCTATATTTTTTGTAAAATTGAAATTAGAAAATTAATATATTAAATGAATATTTTCATTTTAATTATAACATCATGACATTTATATATTTATAATGGTGACCGACATCTATGTCACATGTTCGAATGTCACATGTTTTAATGTCACACTAACGAATGTCACATATATTTGAATGTCACATGTCTTGAATGTCACACATTCGAATGTCACAAAAATATGACAAATAAAATAAAACATGCTAAAAGTTATACGACTGATCGCAATAAATGTTGTTTAAAAGATTTAAAGTAAATTGAACTAAAATGTGTGAGAGAGACAGTAAATCTCGATGTTATTTCACCTTAACACCAATTGTAAACCCATTGCAAGATACAAAATAAATAATAATTAAATAAACAAATAAAATTGAATAATCTAATAAATAAATATGAAACAATATATATGTAGAAAAATAAAGACAGATACAAATATAAATATATACACGATAGCATTAGAACTACGAATATAAATATGATTGCAATAGATTGACTTAGCATGCAAATTTCTGATATTGATAACAGTGTGCTTTCTGTTTATATCGAATGAAGACAGGTGAAATAAGAAATACATATGTGCCATTAGGTAATCAAAACAGCCCATCAATCTACATTTTAATATACTAAATATAAAAACAAATTATCGTGCAAAGGTCGGTTTATTTGCCGAGGTACACGTTCAAGGGATTTTTTTATGTTTGTTACCATAATTGCGGCCGCGAAGCGGCCGCAATTATGACGTGTTGATATTAGCAGCAGATCATAACTGTTTACTCATAATATATATTTAATTTCATATGACATATAATATATGATATATAGTTAATTTCATATGACATTTGTGTATGTTATATTATTTCCATGTTTGGATACAATACATTCAATTGTGACTTTTTCTGCTTGATATTACATATTAGAATAAAAAACAACATGTAACATTATATCATGTTACAGTCATTTATGTGACATTTAAACATGTGACATTCAAACATGTGACATTAAAACATGTGACATTCGGAAGTGTGACATTCGAACATGTGACATTCAAATGATGTGACATTCAATTGATGTGACATTCAAAAATGTGACATAGATGTCATGACCCATTTATAATATTTATATTTCTTCCGCTCGTAATTTTTAATTACAAATATTACAATTGAATTGAAATAAAAATATTTTTAAAGTTATTTGTTATAATAAACCGAGCGTATAAATATGAAATAAATAAAGAATATGTTAAAATTTAGTTTTAACTTTGACTAGAAGGAAGATAAGATTGTATTAGAGTTTCTACCTAACCAAGTACCTAACGGAATATTCAGAACAAAGCATATTTTACTTGCGGCAACTTAAACGTATTCGTTTTTCATAGCTATTCACACAGGCTTTGATAGCTCATTGTTAGTGTGTTGCGTTTATATCTACAAACTCGTGCGTTCGAATCCCAGCGGCAGCGATTTTTCAATGTTTTTCCTGAATTGCGATCGAAATGTTTATTCACGAAAATATCTAACCATTATTGTTTACATTGTCCGACTTCCGACAAAATATATGTTATATATATGTGTATAACATATCGATTATGTTTCTACGCTAAATTAAAACATATTATCTTATAATATTCTTAATTATAATATGTTTCAATACGATGATTTGTTATTCATATACATATATGTAAAATCTTAAATTCAAGAGATTGCTACAAAAAATTTTAGTTGTAAAAAACAACTTTGTATGGATAACGTTGAAAAGTATGTTTTGTCTATAATTCATTATTATAACCCGATTAGAGTTAACAGGGCATACCACGTTAGAATGATTTTAGGGCGTGCATAATTAAATATAAGTTATCTTTAACTTGGTACCCCTGAACAATATTTTTCATTCGGGCTTCATAGTTACAGCCCGATTAGCATTGCAAGGGCATATAGAATTGAAGCCCTAACGGGGCATTACAAGTATCGCCCTAACAGGGTTTCATAATTACATCTGTTTAATGCCCTGCATTACGTTCCACGTTGCCGCCCTGTCGGGCCTAGACCGGGCGTCATGATTAGCTGTAATCGGGCAACAGGGCATCCCGATTACAGCTAACTGCCGCCCTGTTACAATTTCTACTAGGGAGGCTAGCTTCACTTTCTTCAAATCTATTCTTATTCTGATTAGTTGAATCTTCAAGGGTTTGAGCGTTCTCAAATAACAAGAGCAAAAATATTGCTTTTTAGAATAATAATAAAGGACAGAAGTATGTGGAATATATTGTCAGTTCTATACGAGGTTATTAAATTACATATTGAAAGAATAACATAAAAGTGATGCACGTAGTGCATCAGGTCTCTAGTATTTAAAAAAATGTATGGTTTTCGCAGAACTGCTACCAGGGGCAGCATAATCGGGGTAATTTTCTTAAGGTGAAATAACATCGAGATTTACTGTATCTCTCACACATTTTAGTTGAATTTACTTTAAATCTTCTAAACAACATTTAATTGAAAAAAAACGCTTCTATATGCACTTTGTATTCTATACTAGAACATTTTTACACCAAAAGATCAAATATTTATTAATAATTGTTTAAATTTTTTTAGAATAAGACATTTTGTACAAAGTAAATATTTTATTCCAAAAAATCTTCAAAATTTGACCAACTTAACAGTTGGTCACAGTCAAATGTTCACTATTGTTTAATGTTTGGAGGTGTATATAAGTTTTCAAGTAATACTTCGGTGCGAACCAGTTATACTTTGTATCATAACTTCTCAATAAATAATTAAAAATATTACATTCTTTATGCACTTATTTAATAAGAATGTGACTGCAGACAATATTACACAAAAGGGAATGTTTAGAAAATAGAAATATTAAATTTTGACTCCTAAATATGGTTCCGAAAAACACATACTTAAAGATTAAGAAATAATTTTACTGATGTTGAGCGTATTCTTCCATATTTTCCAATAACTTGTTTTTACAAATTGTACTCTGCAACTTCAACTGCAAAATCTTACATACTGACTATACAAATGCAATTACTGTGATACACATTTTTTTGATCTTTTGCAAATTGTTAACCATGCTCAATCCTTCAATAATTGCTTTTACTTTGCAAATAAAACGAATGTAGGGTTAAATATAACTCAATTTTTATTCAAATTCAACGAACTATAACTAACATAAGCAAACTAAAAAATAAATTAAGAATTAAACATATAAATATGAGTTGTACTCTTCGTCACAAACTGGACAGTAACTGAATATTTGGATAATTTCCAAACAGAACAAACAACAACATTGATGATCGCATGGCTGAAACTTGACAGCTGCTTCTTCTTTGTTGCAAATAACGCAAACTGGAATCAAAGAAGAAGTTTCATTCTGACTTGAATTTGGACATTGATGCTGGTCAGGACGTGGACACAAAATGGAACTTGTACTGCGACTTGGAAGAGGACTTGAACAAGGACTTGGACTGCATCTTGGACGAGGACTTGGACGAAGACTTGGATGAGAACTTGGATGAGGAGTTGGACCAGGACTTGGACTGTGACTTGGACGAGGACTTGGGCAAGGACTTGGATTGCGAATTGCATCAGGAGTTGGACTGCATCTTGGACGAGGACTTAGACGAAGACTTGGACGTGAACTTGGTGAAGGATATGGATTGCGACTTGGATGAGGCGTTGAATGAGGAGTTGGATCAGGACTTGAAAGTTGACTTGGACTGCGATTAGGACGAGGACTTGGACAAGGATTTGGACCGTTTCTTGGGCAAGGATTTGGATTGCGACTTGGAAGAGGAGTTGGACCAGGACTTGGACTGCATCTTGGACGAGTACTTTCATTAGGTCTTGAACGAGGACTTGGAAAAGGATTCGGACTACCACTTGGACTACTACTTGGACTGCGACTTGCACAAAAATTCAGACGAAGGCTTGGACGAAAACTTGGACCAAGACTTGAACTTGAACGACAATTCCGACGACGATTCGGACTTGGAGACGGACTAGGACTTGTACTTAAAATGCGTTTTCTTTTGTTTTTGGTAAAAATATTGCTTGGTTTGGAAACATTTCGTTGGCTATCGTGTCGATGTGGACTAGGACTTCGGACTGGACTTGGACTCGAATTGGAAGTAGGACTTGGGCTGCGAATGCGTCGTCTTTTATTTTTTTTTAATCCATTAGACAAGCGTGAATCATTAATTCGACCAACTTGTTGACGTAGACTTGGATTGAGATTTGAATTGGAACGTGGACTGGGACTGGAATTGTGACTTGGATTGGTGATAGGACCGCTTTCTGAACTTGGACTCAGACTTGTAGTCGGACTGGAAATTCGACTGTAAGAGTGACTTGGACGAGTACTTGAACACGGACTTGGACTGCGACTTGGACGAGGACTTGGATTAGGACTCGAACGAGGAGTTCGACAAGGATTTGGAATACCACTTGGACTACGATTTGGACTGCGGCTTGCACGAAGACTCGGACGACGATTTGGACGAGTAGTTGGACTGAAAGTTGGATGAGAACTTGGACCAGGACTTGAACTCGAAGGACAATTTCGACTACGATTCGGACTTGGAGACGGACTAGGACTTGTACTCAAAATGCGTTTTCGTTTGTTTTTCGTTAAAATATTGCTTGGTTTAGAAACTTTTCGTTGGCTATTGTGTCGATGTGGACTAGGACTTCGGACTGGACTTGAACTCGAATTTGAAGTAGATCTTGGGCTGCGAATGCGTCGTCTTTTATTTTTCTTTGATTCATTAGACAAGTGTGAATCATTGATTCGACCAACTTGTTGACGATTGAGATTTGAATTGGAACGTGGACTGGGACTTGAATCGTGACTTGGATTGGTGATAGGACCGCGATTTGGACTTGGACTCTGACTTGTACTCGGACTGGCAATACGACTCTGTTGCGAATCTGAGAACGTAAATAAATTGTAAAACTTTTTTGCTTGCATGTATATCGAATACTGACTTCACTTCATTATTCGAAACCCAAATGTGTCAGTCTTATACCAACATACTAAGGTCATATGCAATGCCTGCTACATTGGATGTATTATTTTGGCGATCAACTCAAGATTGTTTATCAAAAGGATGGACTAATATAAACTTTCGCTTCGGTCATGTAACCACTAACAAATATTTTTTAAATACTACTACTAATTGCATAGAAAATCTAACATAAAATCAATCAATATAAGTTATTCGAAAAGAAAACTTGGCGAATGTTTTTCATATTTACTATATTTTTATTATACCTTGTCCATTTGTTTCCCTCCGATTTCTGCGTGGGCGAACTGTGCTTTCATCTCTGACGTCTATATGTTTGAAAAACTTTAATTTTCAGCTCGATATATCGAATATAATATATTTTTTACATTTAATTAATACTATATTTATATTCAATTGCATTTAAAAATTATGCAAGCAGACAATAAATTACTTTTTCGTGGCCTGATTTGCCGAGGTTTACGTTGCCTTTGGCGATAAACGGCCAACGGTTCATCCATGTCAGACTGATCGGTCACTCGCATCACTTCCTGCGGAACCGTTTGCTCGACATTCAGTTCGTCATCTCGCTGAATATCTATATGAATTAGTTAATGTTAAAGTTTTACTTCATAAATAGTTATAATATTATTAATGCAAAAATATATGTTTATAAATAAGGGAAAAAACGAAATTTCAGACTATTCACTGATAACTATTCAATCATTTATACCAACCGTCCGTTTCGGCGAATTCATATCGAAAATCTTGTGAAACATTATAAAATGATTCCAAGAACTCTTGAACAGAAATTCTAAAAAACACAATATTTGTGAGGACTTTATAAGAACAAACTTTAAATAATATAAGAGAAAATCCTTCAATAAAAGCTGTAACGTGGTTCACTTTATTATATTGTTTTAAGGAAGTACCTAATAGCGTTAGCGGAACTTAAATTTTAAACGCCTATTTTCAATTCGATTGGAAAATATGTTCGTAATAGAAAAATATGAATAATAGTATAAGTAATGGTTTAAAGCTTATGAATAGTTTCAGAATCATCAAAATGTTTGCGTAGAAATTAATATCGTAATGCGCGTTGAGCTGATTTTGCTCATTTATTAAAAATATAACACCACGTTACAATGTATTAGTGTGTGTATTGTTTTTTTATTATTATATAGTATTTTTACCGATTTGCTATTAACGACTTTTGTTTTCGCAAAATCAGATCATCCCGGCGATCAAATTTCTGGGCCCGTTTTCGGGTGACACGGAGACCTTCAGACAGTCTGACATGCATCAAGACTTGCTGCTTTATCATTTCTCCTAATTTTTCTGCAATACGAATTTACACCATTATTGTTTGAAAAAGAGAAATCGCAAAATTACTAAACAAGTGGACTACATATTAACCTAAAAATTGAAAAATTCTAGGGTGAATTCCGAATTTTGCCTGCAATAACGCATTATAGCTTTCAACCGCATTGTTTGTGCGACTCGCGACACCAAAGACGCTGACCCTGTCTGCATATCGAAACCAGTTCTTTCTCAAATAGCTGAGGAACCGAAGAATAGCAGGAAATTCGTCCGCAATGTCGTCAGCTAATTTCTGCAGAATTTCGGCTGCCTCAGCAAATCTCTCCGAAGGAAGAAGTGGAATTGCCATTGCCATCACGATTACGTCAACCGGGGCATCATTCAATTTCAGTTTGTCCCATTGACGATTGATAGCCTTTAATATATCAACATTTTATTAAAGCTTTTTATACATATATTACAAAAGAAAATGTAATATAATTATAATATTCTTTTTGATGTTTCAAATCTATAAATCATTTCATTACAAAGGATGAGATGCAATACCCACGTTGACAATGGAATTACAAATGATTATCATTGTTCAATCAAAGTGCTATATTTTTATTTACGAAGGATGCACAAAACCTAAAATACTGAAATGCAAACTGTGTCTTTATCCTGCGGCTGTTCACGATGAAACTTCGATTTCTGGATCCATTCCGGTCGTCAAGGGACTATTTAGATGGTACTTGGTTTAGCAGCTTCGATTGAGATCTATGTCATGATGGTTCCAATTAATCGTTTTTCGATTAATAACAAACATTTAGTTAAAATATTTTGCGGTACTACTTTCGATATTGCAAAACGACCCGTTAGAGTCTACAGCGAAGTTTCCACGGAACAACGTAGAGGAGAAAGCAGGAATAAAAATAGAAGATACAGGTCGTCTTAATTTTACTTTGCCGCCAACTACGAGCAAGTACTGTGGCAAACATCATAATATAATAGTAGGTTACAGCCGAGGCATGTACTTCGTTTGACAGTCCTATACAGCAGATCGTAAATGGAACTGACAGGCATTGAGTGCCGTAAACGTCAGCTTACGGCACGAGTTTACTAATAGTTCCATTTTCGTCTGCTGCACAAGTCCCTACATTGATTATTATGTTTAATAAAATAAAAAATCTGCAAAACTGTACAAATAAGATGTTTATAATATCATGTTTTGAAATTCAAAGAATGTAATGAAACGATTAAGCTTGCAGCTTTTATATGTAACCAAATAAATATGGATATTGCCAGAGCTGTTCTAATTACATACCATGTATTTGAATTTATTTATTAAACGGGAAAAGCATCTGTTATTTTAAGTAATATAACATAAAAATTTTATTTATATCGCTATACGAAATGGAATTATTAATTATATGGAATGTTTCGCATACTCTTTGGTAATGAAACCAGCAACCCACAATTCTTGCATTGGGAAAACAGTCTCTTGCCGAAGAAATGAATGCTCTTTCATAGTCTCCCATAATTAACTCCAGATTGCGGTCCAAATTTGGAGATAGCCTTCGTAGCTCATTCCAAATACCGGTATACAACGACGCCGTTCTGGTTTCACACAAAATATGTGCGACTACAATGTTCTATTTTTTGAAGAACGAAATGGAAAAGTTAGCATGCAATCTGCTATACCATAGACAAAAGAAAATGAATTCATGAATTATTAACTTTACTTAGATCAAATTGTAGATCGTAGATCAAAACCAAACATTTCGCCTTAAGGACAGCTTGGTATAATTTAAGAACTTAGTTAATAATTTACGAACATTGGATTTATTTGTGTATAAATATAAAGTGGTCCAACAAAATTAATTTTTTAGTGCAACCCTCTACCTCTTATAATTAAAGGAGGAAAGGCTTGCATAAAGAAATTTTGAAAATATTAATAAGTAGTTTGTGCCCCACGGCAATATAAGAAAAATGCATTTATTAATGTCAGGAATAAGCTTAATGTTTGCCGCTAGTCTGTGTGATCGCGTGTTGCAGTTCAGAATAAAGATTTTCAGAGTTTAATTTTGTGTGATATAATTATCAACTTCTACTTAATTAAACTGTGTAATTGAAACATTTAACAAACGAAGAGTGTTACGAAATTTTGCTGCATTAAGCAACGTTCACGTCAGCAACTTGATGTTTGAGACTCCGAGGAGGTTATGTTACCCGTCCGAGTAGATGTTGTCGGACGGGTAAGTTAAACTTAATCTGTAGTTAATCTTTATCTTACCCAAAACTTACGTTTAACTAATATATGTGTTCATTACATGTTTATTATGGATTTGGAGGGTGATCAATTACAAACCATGAAGATGTTTTTTTTTACAAATTATATTTTAGAATTTAGACTTAAAGTTAAATGTAAGTTGGATAAATGTTGGAATTGTACCGCAGTAATTACACCGATGTCATGGAAAATTAGTGAACATTTACACCGAGTGGCGCAGTTTACACAAAATCGAGATTTCAGTTTCGGAAGACTTTCAGTTTGGGAAATTTTTCACCGCGTCTATGAAGAAGCTCGATATTGCCCACAGGAACCTAATTACAATCATTAGTGATTAGCACAATTTTTCGAAAATCATCAATATCTGGATAAGACATAAACAAAGTTTATATAGTTTTACGTTAGATTTATAAAATATTTTATATGCTGTATCATTATGAATATAATAATTCAGAATATTGAGTTAATATAACTCGTGTTTTTTATATGTGATTTTTCAGAATACATTCCGAGTAAACAATAAGTATTGTATTATCAAGCGGTGACCTCTGCGGTCCTTCTGAACCCAAGAGAAAATTCATTAATATTATTGATGAGAGTGTTTTTGTAGTGTTCGATCGATGAAACATTACAGATAGACAAGCTGTACACGTCTTGAGTGCTGTTTGTCATAACTTAAAAAGAAAAACAGTTTTTGTCGGTTGATGCCGACGACCTTTCTCTTAGGAGATCAACAATTCAGCGTCATAGAAAGGATTTGCAAGAATGGAAAGATTTTGCCTGATCTACAAAATATTGCCAATATTGACCGGTTGCCAATTATTGTCACATTTGACGACAAGGAACAATTATTAGGAGTATCTCGAATTGAGAGTGGAACAGGTCTAAATCAAGCAACAGCTATAAGGGAAACTGTTTGTGATTGGGGTTTTCGCGAATCGAATAACATGGATTGTTGTAATACTGCGGCTACAAATTTAGGTCGTTGTATTGGTGCTGCCATTCATTTCGAACAGTTATTTGAGATTTAGTTTTTGGGATTTGCTCCATCTGATTATAAATTTCGGAAGGCAGGTGCTTTTTCACGTGTTCGATGTATGGTAAAAGCTGTACACACACTCCACATTTATATTTTTAGAATTGTGTTCAACTTGAAGAAAATACGATTATAATTGTTTATATCAAATCTTGGTTTTTCGTGCCAATGGCAGAAAAAGCACGAAGACAAGATTTGAAGTTGCTAAATTATCTAGATTATTTCTAATTGGTCTATCAACTAATGACAATAAATGCTATGAAAAAGCTTGAGAAACAATTGTAGTAGCTAAGCCCAGAAGCTGCTGTGTTTGCGGTTTTTGATAAAAGTCTTTTGATTAGCATTAAAGAAAAAATCTATTACTAATTTAAACTATTACTAATTTTTGTGACAAAATGAAATTAAATCGGTTTAATAAATTGTTGTTATTTTGAAATCGTTTGTCCAATCGGCTGACCCACATATTTCGTTGACATTTAAATAAAACAAATTTTGATTTTTTTTAATCTGCATAAATAAAGTAAATTTTTCTTGTTGTTTCTTATTGTTTGCAGCTGTCAATCAAACATAACTAAGATAGCTCAACAATAAAATTC